>JAUMHP010000084.1:8458339-8488127 GCA_032361065.1 Enteromius trimaculatus
GAACTAAGTTTCTCGATCCAAGACTATGTTTTCGGGTAAGCCATAAATTCAAAAACATTGTGGAATAGAGCTTGAGCCATTTCCATGGTAGTTGGCAGACCTTTGAGGGGAATGAGGCTGCAAGACTTGGAGAATCTATCAACGATGACAAGAATTGTTGGATGGTGGAAGATCAGTAAGTCAATTGACAAGTGGGACCAAGGACGTTGAGGAATTGCTAGCGGTTGCAGAAGACCAGATGGCAATTCCTTGTGAGTCTTAGACTGCGCACAAACTTGGCAAGATTTCACATAATCAGCTACATCTTCATTCATTGTTGGCCACCAGAAGGCATTTTGAATTAATTTAGTGGTGCGTCAGATACCTGGATGACCAGAGCTGATGGAGGTGTGAACCCATTGCATGACCCGTTGTCGTAGTTCCTGGGGGACATATTGTTTGTTCGGGGGGGGACGTAGCAGGTGGAGGATCTTTATGTGGATCTCCTCCATAATGTCCCAGTTCACAGGAGCAATGATTACAGAAGGAGGAAGAATGGGTTCAGGAGAATGATCTTGGAGAGGAGGATCATGGTATCTGGAGAGGGCGTCCGCCTTGCTGTTCTTACTTCCTGGGCGATATGTGACAGTAAATTGGAACCTTGAAAAGAACAGTGACCATCTGGCCTGACGTGGGTTAAGTCTCTTGGCACTCTTCACATACTCAAGATTCTTGTGATCAGTAATCACCTGAAACGGACGGATGGCTCCCTCTAACCAGTGTCTCCACTCCTCTACTGCAGCTTTCATGGACAGTAACTCCTTATTACCAATGTCATAGTTTCTCTCAGCGGAAGTGAGTTTCCTTGAAAATAATGCACAAGGATTTAACTTAGCCGACTGACCATGACGCTGTGACAGTACAGCCCCAATAACAGTAAAAACACAGATTATATTGGCGACGTTGAGTTCTCTCTTCATCAGATGTGCGTAGCCTATTTGCATGGGCCCTTGGTGGATGGTTGGTGTGGTGAGGAAAGCTGAATGAGGGAGACGTTTGGGAGTGTTTCTCAACAGGTTTTCAATCTTAATAGCCGTAGTAACAAACTAAGAGAACGTCAAATCTTCACCCTTGCAAGCTAGATCCATTTGAAGCTGAAGGTTTAAACTCTGTTTGAAAACAGCTTTCAAAGAAACATCATTCCACCCACTCTGTGCAGCGAGAGTTCTGAATTCAACGACAAAGTCTGCAGCAGTGTGGCTGCCTTGAGACATGTGTAGCAATTGTGTGGAAATATCCCTGCCCCCCTCAGGATATTCAAACACATCTCTAAGTTACATCTCAAACAGGCAAAAGAGGTAAATCCAAAAGAGAAGACAAAGCAACAGTCATAAGGTCATACACATGGCAATAGAACAATAAAACAAACACTTGGTAAGGCAGGATAAACTGGCAATACTTCGCAAAGATACCCATGTGGTGGCCCAGTAAATATGGCTGCCAAACAGGAAGTAGCTGCTGAGGAAGTCCTAACAGTCAATACTCGGATGAGAGCTCCCTCTGCAGGCGTGGTGTTACAAAGCCATTTTACATTTAATGTGAGATATAATGTGATCATGTGTGTGGTGTCTTTATAAACACTTTATATGTGTTTTTCAATTGAAATATTTTCCTTTTCAGCAACTTTACAGAGAAAAAAACATGTCAGAAGGGTAAGCATACTTTGTCATACCTTATTACAATTGTAGAGTGGATCTATTGATCTCTTTTATTAATGCATTTTGGTGTTTCTATTTTTTTTCTTTTCACAATGCTCTGTGCTTCGTCATTGCAGACCGGTAAGTTTTGAGAATATATACCATAATTCATAACTCATTCAAAACTATTTGGAGATATTAAATATGACTTGTATTGTTTTTCAGAAAAAAAATAAGTATACTGCCACAAGGCGGCTGCTCTTAAAAGTAAGTTGTCTGCTTTGTAGTAATGTTTAATAAATGTAGCATTTATTGTTCGTTCATGTTATTAACTAAATTACACCTTATTGTAAAGTGTTACTATATTAATATTAATAACGTAATATGTTTATTCAGCAAGGATGCATTAAATGGTTCAAAAGTGAAATCAGTCAAAATCTTTAAAATATTACCAAATATCATTTCATATAAAAAACATTTCATATTGGTTTTTCAAAAATATTAAGCTGTTACTGTTTTCAAAAATAATAAGATATGTTTCAGCAAAACATCATTTTAAAATGATTTCTGAAAAATCATGAAAACACTGAAGACTGGAGTAATAATGCTGAAAATTAAGTTTTTGCATCACAGGAATAAATTATATTTTAAAATGTATTCAAATAAAAAAATAAAAGTTATTTACATTTTTTACTGTACTGTTTTTACTGTGTTTTTGATCAAATAAAGGCAGCCTTTGTCAGTATAACTTTCTGACCCCAAACTTTTTTACAGTATGCCATATTTTTACTAATATTGATATGGTTAGTGAACATTTGCACATATTCAAAGTAATGTATGTAATGAAATGCGAGACTAGAATCTATGATGAAACACCTGGCTGTGTGCTATGCACTAAGCTATGTGCTAATCTTCTGGAGCTTTATAGTCACATCAGTGCTGTTATGTTACAGAGCAAATTATTAAAGAAGGCCACGTCTATGCTGGCAGCTGAAAAAGAGCAGAATAAAAGAGAGAAGGACGAGGCTCTTAATGAACAGGTTCCTCCTCTCAAACTATCTGGTCTGTCTGCACAGGAGCTCCAGGTATCTTCTTGAATAACCATTTCTGCACAAGCAACATCCAGAAATAAATAAACAGTACTGCATATTAATAAATGTCTTTCTTTCTTTCTTTTTTTGTTTCAGGAACTTTGCAAAGATCTTCACCGCAAGATTGATGTTGTTGATGAGGCTCGATACGATCTTGAAATGAAAGTGGCTAAAAATGACAAAGAGGTAATGGCTTTGTGACCACTTTTACAAAGACAAAACGAAAGATAAATAGTAGTTTATTCAAAGGTTATATACAAATATTAAATATTATTCTAGTAAGTAAATTATGTCATTAAACCATAACCTCCCTGCTGTTAGTGACACCAACAATGATAAAGGTTACAGGTTTGAATCCCAGGGAACATTACAATTATTAAGTCCATCAAACCAATATTTTAGTATTATTAATATACTCTTACAGTATTCATTAATATTTAATAATTGGCTTTTATTTTTATTAAATGTTTGTTGATTTTTTGGTAGTTTTTGTTCTTTTGACACTTGTTATAATTATTTTGATCTTCATTTCGATTTCAGTTTTAGTAATTTTAGTTATTTATTTAGCACTTATTTAGCAACTTAAATTTATCTATTTCAGTTAGTTGTAAAGGCAAAAGCTCTAATTTAAGTTATGTTTTTTTTTTTTAGTTTTTAAAGTTTAAGCTTTACATTTTTATGTAATATTTATATTTATTTTATTTGAACTTGAATTCAATTTGTGATTTTTTAAAATAATTACTTTTGCAACACTGCTCTCAAATAAATACATCCAAAATAGACATTCAAAACAATTGTTTTACAAGTTACCATCACTGTGGTCCATTTCAGATCCAGTCCTTGACCCAGAAGATTTGGGAAATGAAGGGTTCAAAGCAACGAACCAAACTGAAGAAGGTTAAGAAGTCACATGATGCCAAGCTCGATGCATTGACTGAATCCAAAATGTCATCAAAGGCAGATTTCAAAGCCAACCTGAAGACAGTAAAGAAAGAAGAAGAGAAGGTAATGCATTTTTTAGCATTTTGGTATTATACATTAATTTGGCACTTAAATAAGTGCCCTCATTCTAAACCTATTTTTATCTATTCGTCTCATTTATAGAAAGAAGAGGTCGACTGGCGTAAGAATGTGGAGGCCATGTCTGGAATGGAGGGCAGGAAGAAGCTGTTTGATGCTGGACAATAAAAAAAAGTTACAAAGGAAACTTGTCACTTGATATCCAGCACAAACAAAGGAAAATGAATAAAAAAAACCTTTTAATTCAAAGTTGACATTGTTTTTTACTTCTCAGACTCTGTAACAAAAAAATGTGTACCAAGACAAGACATACATAGTTTGAAGCAAGAAAATCCAACTTGCATAAATGTGATTTCTTGTGACTAATAATGTCAACACAAACACTGTTTATAATGTGCATAGGTTTAAGTGTTAGCACTTTGTTTGTCTTTACCAGTTGTCCTTTGTGGACAGATTATGTGTTTCAATGCGTCTGAAACCAAATGTGATATTTTGTGTATGAAATGTTAAATAATAATATGCATGAGAGCCGGACTGGAAATTAATTGAATGCAATGTTGTGAAACAGTGCAGTTTAGGAATAAAAGATGTCAGATATTGTAACACTTTCTATGCTACTGAAAGTCAACACTGCAATGTAATGGCATTCCAAAATTAAAAACAAAAATATCTTTGCGTCAGTGTGCAGTTCCCTTGCAAAACAAACACCGTTGAAATGCATTGCTACACCCGGTTGTTTATCTTGCAGATGCGTAATTGGTTTTAAGTTACCGCATGATTTGTGAATATTTACTCAAAATCAGTGCAGAGATGGTATCATTATATGTCAAGCTATTTGGAAATCTATTGGATTGTACGAGTATAAAACATGAAGAGACAACATATACACTGATTCATATCTTCATGTCGTTCCACATGCTGACTGAAGTTACTTTTATTCAAGCTAACTAGGCTCTGTGATCACTTTTAGTTGCAGTAGAGGTCGTACAGCTATGGCTGGCTTCAGCAAAGCCTTTTCTGCCTTGTAGGGTCAAACAATGGGAAATGAAGAGTGACTGGCAGTGGACAATGTGTGCAATTGTGTTTTGGAGGTGCTGAGTAAAATGAGCCTCAGGGTGTAAGGCTTCAGTCTATTTTAGTGAGCCACTCAGAGGAGGCCAAAGAGGCCATAAAATTTGCCTGAGTTTTCTTGTGCACTGCCATTGTCAGACGCTCATTGCCTTGGAGTGGTCTTTGGAGGAACAGGTATGAACTATTGCACAATTTGGCACCAATGCATTTAATTGCTCTAAAAGGACTCATGAGATATAACTGCCGACATCAAATTAATACACAGCATAGCTCAGATAGACAGTAGATCTTTAAAAGCTTTGATGGGACATGATGTTTACATTGTTGAGATCTCTTCTGAAGCCAAAGGATATTATGAGATATAGTTGCACCTCATTTACTCTCACTGCTGTCTAGGAGAAACAACTTTTCATTTTAAATGTGGTTTCGAAATGGATTTGTGTGTAATGTTGAAAATGGCTGCTTAAAAATGTATAATATTTGTTAAAGTGTTATGTGCTTCCAAAATGCTACTTCTTAAGTGAATGTTAGTTATAACTCTGCTAATCAGTCACAGATCTTTACATTTCAGATTCTGACTAGTGATTTGCACCAGATTAGTCATAAAAAGGAAGTACTTAGAAGCTCACAATGTCTGAGTCGTAAGTATTCGGTCTTTTAAGTTGTTAATATCTATATCTTGCTTAAAATGTACGTGTTTAAAACATGCCTACTTTTATTTCTTTTCATGAACTCAAAATTGCCAATTTAGACAGGTAAGATGATTTTATCACTTTGGCTTTTTGTATATGGCAATATCATTTTTTCCAATAAAATCCAACCGTGTTTAATTCTTGCAGAGACCCAAATCTAAGATTTCGGCATCCAGGAGGTTGTTCTTAAAGGTATTTGGTTCTGTTCGTTTTACAAAGAACATATCATTCCTGAAGAGGACGCATTTCACAATACCTTCTGGTATGTTTTGCTTCAGACAAAGCTCCTGAAGAAGGCAACCTCTATGCTTGTGACTGAAAAAGAAGACAAGCAGAGAGAGAGAGAAACCACCTTGAGTGAGAGAGTGCCACCTCTACAGCTGTCCGGTCTGTCTGTTCAAGAGCTTCAGGTAAACTTAATGATAAGTTATAACCTAACCAAAAATTAATTAAACATACATATTTACAAGAGAAATTTGTATTAAATTTATTTTAATTATATGTTCATATTTATTTGATTTTTAAGTTCATAATTATAAACGTTGTGCACGTTAATTCAGATGGTGCAAATGACTTTTTAATTTTAGGACTGTTTAATTTTTTAATTTTATTTGTAAGATTATTATTGAATAATTGGTTCAATTTGTAGGGAACAAAAAAAAAACTAAACAAAAACAAAGTATTGTGGCTGGAGGGATTTCCCCTGCTAAAAATAACATTAACAACCACATCAGTAATTTCCCAAGGTAATTTCTGGTACAATATTTTGTTTTGAGGCACTCTGCAAAGACCTCCATCAAAAGATTGATGTTGTAGATGAAGAGAGGTATGACATCTCCGCAAAGGTGACCAAAAATGAAAAGGAGGTAATACACCACCACCATTTATCTTATTACGTAGATTCAATGAAAATACTCTTTATGTATATGCTCTATAAAAATGCACGAGTCTGCTTCAGATTGCAGATTTAAACATCAAGATTACTGAACTTAGAGGAAAAATGAAGAGGCCTGCACTGAAGAGGGTGAAGATATCTGCCGATGCCATGTTGGGTGCTCTGTTGGGCTCCAGGGTCAAAGAGTCTGTGGATTTCAAAGCCAACCTCAAGACTGTCAAGAAAGAAGAGGAGAAGGTAAGTAAGAAAGTACTATTCTAAGTGGTAATGCATGTATTTTTGAGCTATTTTAACACGTACCTGTTGTTACACCTGTTCCTCTCACAGAAAGAAGAGGTGACTGACTGGCGTAAAAATGTGGAGGCAATGTCTGGAATGGAGGGCAGGAAGAAGCTGTTCGATGCGGGACAATAGAAGATACATTTGAAAAACTTAAAAGGTTTGTCTCTCAATGATCTTTTGATTGCCTAACTTTAAATATTGTACCTTCACTTTAAGTACTGAATTTGATTTGTTTTCTTTCAGGTGACAGCTACACCAGAATTAATACACTTCTTAATGTATAAATCAATGCAAGTTGCAATGCCTAGGTTTATGGTTTAATATTTTATTTTAGTTAAAAAAGAAAGTGCATTGTCTCAAACTTACATGATGGTTTCTGTGATGTCCATTTTCTGTCTTACAAATAAAAACACGTCAAAGAAAGCCTAAATAGTTTGCCCCAACTTTGAACCGACTGATGCTTAGGACTTCAGATCAGAAGACCTCTGGAAATGTTTTGAATACAACAGCCCTGAACGTAGCAGGACCTGAAGGCTCTGACCTTGCCATGTATTTGACCTCACTTCATAACAGACACAACACAACTGCTGTGTCCCAAGAATACCTTCAGTCGTTCCAACATCAATATTTGTCCATTTGTGGAACTTAAAAAAACATGAACTTTAAAAGCTTTTCAAACTAAAACACTAGTTTGTGTTATTAAAACTCTTCAACAATTTCTGCCACGTCAGACTAATAGATCTCGATCCTTATCGCCAACAAGTGTCATTTTTCTCAAAATTGTGAGTTTAAATGTCAAAAAATATTTTGTGAAATATTAAATAGCGTTTTTCTATTTAAATATATTTTAAAATTTCCACAAATCTGTTTAGTTTGTTTTCATCATGGAACAATAAAACATTCAACATTTTATGTCACAATTCTGACAATCAAATTGTGAGATTATTTCTCACTGTTGCAAGTTATAAAATTGTAATTGTGAGTTTTACATCTGTTTCTCAGAAATCTGAATTTACGTTTAGCAATTTTGACGCTTTTTTGACAATTCTGCATTTACATCTCACAATTCTGTTTTATTTGTTTTCAACATAAAAAAATAGTGTCTGGCAATAACAACTTTTTTTCTAAAAATTGCAAGTCTGTATTGTGCAATTCTGGAAGAAAAAAATAAAAATGGGGACATTTTCTGTTATAACAACATGTTGGTTTTTTTTTGCTCTTTTCTAAGAATCTATATTGTGCAATTCTGAGGTTATATCTTGCAATTATTTCTAAGACATTTCCTGTAATATGACTTTTTAATTTTTTTTTTTTTTTTTACTTTTTTAGTTTATATCTCACAACTCTGAGATAAAAGCCATAATATCAGAACTGCGCAGCTACCTTTTTATTTTGTAATGGAAAACTGAAACAATAAGCATACAACCAGGCTTGTGATACAATCAGTTCCCGAAGGACAAAAAGGCCCCGGCATACATTTTTTCCACATGCATATATGCCACAAGAGAGAAGACAGATGAAGGCTGTAACTGGACTACACACACAAATACAAATGCTATAGCTTGAACATGATTGCAAATATAAACATATTTAATGTATTTTTTTATCCTATCCATTTTTTTATCTCTCAATTGCCAGATATAAGTATATTTCCATCCAAAATAAATATACTGTCATAATGTTATTTTAAAAACCTGTATATTCCAACTTTCACACACAAAATGCTCTCAGAAAAACAAGCACACAAGCTGTCCCCACGGCATTGTACCTAAGTAGTCCATACTGTGGCTTTAAATGTACATATTAGCCCCTAAAGTGTACATGTTCATACCTAAAACTTACCACCCCAGTGACAGCTTTTATATCTTTTTCTGAGAGCGTACAAGGCCATTTAAAGACAAGGACTTCTTGCATTTGGCATCCAATCATCTGGCCATAATGCCTAAAAATAAATCCAGGACAAATGGCAGGTGGTAATTCACTACATATCTCTTGGAGTGTCACCTCTCAGGGAGAATGAGCTGTGACGAGGGCGGCTCACATTACATTAAGACAGTGCTTCCACCTGCTTGCTGTCCGCTAAACCCCAGAAATGACTGATATCACATCGTCTCCCGCCAGCAATTGGTCACTTAATGTGCATGGAAATTATCACGTTCATGAGGTAGCTGTCATAGCATAACATCATATTGCCATTAACTGGAATAAACGGAGATTCCAAAAAAATATGTGCTATTTGCACTTGTTTACTGTTTTATTGTTGTCTTGACATATTATACTTTCACGTTTTTTATAAATAATGTTTCTAATACGAGTTAGTTGTGTATTCATAAGAGCAAAATGCTTGCCTTATTTACTCTTATAGACTGTCATTTCTACTTAAGACAAACATTAACCTTTAGATTTTTGAACTGGTCATCAATATGGTTTTGGCCATCAAAAAGAGGCCTTGAAACCGGTTCGCACCGCATAGCTGCATGTTCAAATGAAAGTTGTACTGTGTGCACAGTAAATGCCAGTAGAGGGGCACAGACAGGTATGTCTCTTTCAGCGGTCATAAGAGGCTAACAGCTATGTGTTTGGTTATTTTTGATAGCAAATGCATCATTATTGAGTCGTTAGAAGGGGTTGTAGATTATATTAGCTGTGATGGTCAGGAATTTATTTGTTATTTATTCAAAATTGATATGAAATTGGAAACATTTGCACTGGTATCTATTCAGATGTCTCTCAAATTGGTGACAACACTGGAAGATTTTCACCTATGCTAAAACTCACAGATGCTATGCACAGAACTTCTACCGCTGTGAAGAGGACTAACAGGTCAAATGGATGGATTAAAGGGTCTGATTACCAATGTCATTAATGAATTACAATTAATTTATGCACGATCCTTTAAGGGTTGCATAAATGCTATTAAACATGCAAATTAGTAAAATTTGGTTTTGTTTTGAGATTTGAAATTTTAATTTATTTTTGCTGTGCTATTATTTTTTCTGAAATTTTAACTAATTTTAACTGAAATATGACTACCATAGTAACAAATAAATATACTTAAAAGCATTTGTAATACATTTATTTCATGCTAAGTAAAATAAAAATACATTTACATTACACATTTACATAGCTTACTTAATTTAAAATAAATTATAATACCTTGCAATGGTACCTTTGGTACATACATAATTTTGCACTTTAATGCAAAATGTGGAAGTAGTCTTGCAGTTCAACTACACAACAGGTACACTTTAAATATCTTGCATATTAAAGATCATGAATCCTTATCAATAGACACATTAAAACACATTTGAAGCTTAATATTGAGAAATGTGCCTCGCGCACAAGTAGGTAGGCTACACTAGTACTCCAAATAGAGTTTAATTATATTTTTTCTATCTGTAAGTCTCGAGTGATATGTCAGTAAATATGCTAATAGATTTTAACTAGGGTTAATATGTTCACATATGATAGTCAACTGCAATGTCTAATACATCTGTTAAGTGAAAATTGTGACTTACAATAGCACATCATCTTTTTTGACTTTACATGTAAAATAAAATGTTGATTTTCTTTGTCACGTTGTAAAGCAATCAGTAAGTATCAGTGTTCATTAATTACAATAAAATAAACTTTTTTTTAAAGAATTTTTTGTCGTGGCAACCAGCTGAAATAAAGTAAAAGCTTAAAGTACTTAAATTACCAAAACCAAAACTGACATTTTAATAAACATTAAAAATATAAACTGAATTAAAATGAAAATAAAAATATAAACTGGATCATTCAAAATAGGCCTACTACTAGATACAATAAAAGTATCTATATGCGTAGGGTATAGGAAGTGCTTCTCATTTGTTAATTTCCTAATATGTGTTTTAGAGTAGAGATGACTTTAAAACAGTTATTTAGTTTCTCAGATAGCGGAGAACTAAAAGTCTCCATAAGTAGTAACCAGCTATTTATGAATTCTGACATCTGTCATTTGTGATATATCTCTTATAAACATTCCCTTCTATCTGTATGCTTCAACCAAAGCCAAAAGCTAAATCCCAAGATCACTTCAGCTCGTCGGCTGGGCTTGAAGGTGAGCGCCACCTGCTGTCCACAGTTATACGCACAGATTGACTTCCTTTGCTCAAGTACATTGATACCAAAAGTAATAACTCTTCGCTTTGATATGGCAACAATGTTCCTGTCACCCTGAAGATAAGGCTGCTGAATACAGCTGATACTAGAGAAGCAGGACAAAGAGAAGGAGAGGAAGCAAGTGCACAGTGAGAGAGTTCCTCCTCCGCTCAAGTTTTCAGGCCTATCAGCCCAGGAATTACAGGTACAATTAAATTATTTTTTTTAAACTAATAATTTAACTCCTTTTATAAAACTTAAATTAATCGTTAAGCCAAAATAGAAACCGCTGTCATTATTATACTCACCCTCGTGACCTTCGTAGTTGACATGGTGATAGAAAAAATCAAATGGGAGAAAAAAAAAAGAAATGTATTTTTACGCATTTACTTAAGGTTTGTGTGTTTTATGCGAGAAACTCTGCCTAATCGCGGTATCCCCGTATTACGGAGCCCCTTAAGGGACATGACGGAGGAAAAAGTCGGGGTGGGTAAAAACAAATTCTAGGTGGAAAGAATTTATTTATTTATTTATTTATTTTTTAACCTTTTGCGGTGTCTAGCAAAATCTCTGGCATAACCAGTTGAACTCAGATAAACACTGTTTACTTTTTTTTTTACACACTTTTCTTTCCACCTTGTTTTTTTTGTCTTCCAGCATGTCCCCAAAGGGGAACAAAAATGGGAGAAAATTCATTTTCAAATCTATCTAAAAACAATATTGCGTTCCGATGGGAAAATAAACCTTCTACGAGGAAAACAAGAATTTCTTCATATATAACAGTAGCCTATTTATCTAGCAGCCTAAACTGCATTTTTAATTTATTAATTTCACGTGATTTTTTACAGTTCACCATAACATTTAATAGTAAGCGTTTAGGCTCATTTCTAAATGATTGTTTTTATTTTTGAATTAAATATTAGCTATTTTGTGAACAATCTGTTTTGTGTGTAGCAACTTTGCAAGGATTTGCGTCACAAGATTGACGTGATTGATGAGGAACCCTATGACGTCGGCATTAAGGTGGCCAAAAAGGCCAAAGAGGTATGAAAACAGAGTAGCAAACATCAGTATTTGGCAAACTGTTCTCAATTATGCATCTATAGCATTCTGTTAGCATTCATTCTAACAGGTGGCTTGGCGGCTTTTGTGTTAAAAGTGCAATGTGCGATCTGTGTTGATATAGATAGAGGAACTGAATCAGAAGATCTAGGAGAAGAAGAGCAAGCTGAAGAGGCCTAACCTGAAGAGAGTCAAAATATCAGCTGAACAAATGCTAAGTGTCCTCCTAGGCTCCAAACACACACAGTCCATTGACATCAAAGCGAACCTGAAGACAGTGAAGAAAGAAGGTAAGGCTAGATAAAATACTTTAAACGGACAGAAGTGCTAATATAAAAATGATCGGCATTGACCTTCCACAGAAAGAGGACTGTCTGGCGTAAAAACGTAGAGGCAGTGCCTGGAATGGAGGGCAGGAAGAAGCTGTTTGATGCTGGACAGTAAAAGTTCAATACTGACAGTGACAGAGGCCCTCAATATATTTATTTTGTCATTTTAATAAATATTTTATCGCACAAACATTCCTCTAAGCATATGACAATTAGGTAGTAGACAGAGACTAGCGAAAAACAACACGTCTTGGAGATGGCAGCAGTACCAAACCAAAGATTGCATTAAAGATGTCATCTCTGTTTTTACTTACTTCAAATACATTTTCGAGTTTTGACTAACAATGTTTCATTGTAATGTGTTTTCTTATAGACTTGTATTTGCAAGTCTTAATATAAAAAAATGACTAAGATTAATAAATGCTTAGTTTTTCTGTCTTAGATTGCGAAACTTTATTGTACAGTCTTAAAAAGTACATACATTATGTTGACCTGTTGAATGCTGGAAATAGATTCGGATGTTTCAGTACTTGTAAAATGTAGTGCTTTCTTTATATATTGTTTTATTTATTACAGCTGCGGTTCTTCTTTTGTCCTACCGATGGCAGCCTACAACAACATATCAGCAAGAAGAGGAAACACTCAGCATGTCATCCATCATCACTTCCTTTATGTTCACGGCCCCTTATTATTGATTGTGAAAATATCTGTGTTTTCAGGTTAGGTTTTATAGAAAAATATAGTTCAATATTCCAATATAGAATGGCATTATCAATATTTTCTTGTAAAGAAATTAGATATGTGGAAATAATATTGTTTCTTCCCCAAGATATGCAGCATAACCAATAAAAACAACCACAAAAAGAACAATAATACATTAAACTTCATTCAAGTTCAGATTAATTTAGACCAGGCGATGTTTTCACATATAGTGTCATTACTATTGCATTGTTAGGCTCACCCTTAGTCTAGAGAACACAAAGTACTCTTGAGCACCAGGTGCTCCGTCACTCTGCAGCCCGGGATGTGAAGCATTTGACAGTAATGATGGTGTGGACAGTAGTCTATTTTGGTGAGCCTCTCACGAGTGCTTCAGAATCTATAAATCTGCAGAGTTTCTTCCCTGTGGCCAAAACAGTCCATCATCTGAGAGGTAAGGACCTTCAGGTTTTAACCACTGCTAGCAATTCATGCATATAAGATAGCAGTTATAGATTTTTTGTGTTGCTTTTTAGCCTGCGCGTCTTCAAACATAACAAACAAATTCTTAAA
Organism: Enteromius trimaculatus; assembly: GCA_032361065.1. NCBI lineage: Eukaryota > Metazoa > Chordata > Actinopteri > Cypriniformes > Cyprinidae > Enteromius > Enteromius trimaculatus. The sequence goes on from JAUMHP010000084.1 coordinate 8,471,852, forward strand.
TGTTCATTTATACTGTAAATGCTTGTGTGCACTTGTGTCCAATCTAGTGTTCTTTGTCAAAGAAATATTTTGTCACCAGGAAAAAGCACAAACGCTAAAATGTCTGAATCTGTGTAAGTATTTTCGAACCTTTTATAAATATTATTGAAATAATAAATGATTTACTATATTATAAATCTATTCATGTATTAAATACATTTTTGTCTTTATTTCTGGCTGTATCTGTGTCAGTCCGGTGAGTAACTTACATCTCAACGCTGTATTTAAGAATATTTGACACATACTTTCCAACTACGTTTTATATTTATATTAAAAATTGTACACTGCAGAATTTGTGATACCCACAATATTGTTTGTTTCATATCGGCTCGGTTCTTCAGAAAAAGCCCAAGATTTCTGCATCTCGTCGGTTATTCTTGAAGGTTAGTTTCTATTTGTAGTTGAAATTATCTTGACTTTTTAACTAACCATTTGTAATCAACAACTGACCATGATCTACAGTATTATATGCCCATGCATCTTTTAATTTATTTTAATGCACTACAGACTAAAATACTGAAGAAGGCCAGCACCCTGCTGGCAGACGAGAAGGAACAGAAAAAGACTGACAGAGAGCAAACACTCAGCGAGAGAGTTCCTCCTCTCCAGCTGTCTGGACTGTCTGTACAGGACTTACAGGTTGTTATTCTTCTGGCATATTGTCAGCATGCGTTTGAAACGATTCTTTCTTACATGCCATTGCTCTGTTTACAGAATCTGTGCAAAGAACTCCACCAAAAAATTGATGTGGTCGATGAGGAAAGATATGACGTTGAATCTAAAGTTTCCAAATGTGAAAAGGAGGTATATTTTGTTGCTTTAAAAACGCCATTATTTCTGCATTAATTGCCCTGGCCCCTGACTGATGCTTCTGGTATAGATAGCAGATTTAAGCCACAAAATCTTTGAGCTGAAGGGAAAGATGAAGAGACCCGCCCTGAAGAGAGTGAGGGTGTCAGCTGATGCCATGCTGGGGGCTCTGCTAGGTGCCAAACACAAGGAATCCATTGACTTTAAAGCTAACCTCAAGACAGTGAAGAAGGAAGAGGAAAAGGTAATCTTTTGCTTTAATTTTTCAATTTAAATTTGTCACATAATGCTTGCAGATTTTTCTTTTGTTGTTGAATGGGTGTCCAAATACCTCAGACACGCCCTACAGTATGCGCCCAAGCTATCTTTACCAGGTGCTTCATTACGGAAGCTACAGTAATAATTCTGTTTGAACAGTTCCTATCTGAATGAATATCAATTATTTATTTTGTGCATTAGCCTTCCCTTGATCCTCCACCTTTTTAATGGCCGCCTGAATTTTGGCCTGGTCACCCAGAATTTTTAAGAGTCCAAACAGTTGATAAAAACACCACAATAATACACACGATTCCAGTCTTATCAAAGTTTTTATTATCATGAAACAAAAACCGCATGTCTGGAATAAACAAATTCAACATTAAGATGTTTTTAACTTCAAACCATTGCTAAATATTTTGCATAACTAAAATATGAGTCCTCTGTACATACTAATATTGCTTTCTCCAGTGAAAGGCCATCTTTTCTTAAAAAATATGCATAGATCAAGCACTGTTTTCAAACAAAAGCAGTCCAAAACAGATCTAACCAAAAGTTATATTCTGTCCAGACGTAACAGTTAAAACACCTTAATGATGGATTAGTTTCTTACAAACACAGAGTCATGTGTATTACTTGTGAATTATTGTTGATGTTTTCGTGAATTGATGTTTTTGATGCAGTCTTTCCATTTTGGGTGAACTATTCCTAATATGCTCTATCTGACTCAAGAAAACACAACAGTTTGTTAAATACAAATAATAAGAGTTATCAAAATATGCATTTATTTGTAATCTGTGCAGAAAGAAGAAGTGACCGACTGGCGTAAAAATGTGGATGCTATGTCTGGCATGGAGGGCAGGAAGAAGATGTTTGCGGGACCAAATGCATAATTATATATTTTTTAAAATACATTTAAAAAAATGTCAAAATGAAAAGAAATGTGAAAACTATTTAAAAACGCACCTATTTGACTGTGGTATGAGAAATTGTGCTATTGCTAACCACATTTATCAGTTAAAATATTGAAACATTATGTGCTTTATGATACATATAAAACCTTTATTTATGTTAATATTTGATTATTATATAGTTGCATTTGTCATTATATAATAACGCTTATGTTGTAATATTTATATGTGATCAATAAAGCTATCACTGTTTTCACTTTCAAGTTTTCTTGGTGGCATTGCTCTCTGTTAAGGAAGCCCAATATAATCTTAATCCTACTGTTATCCTACTCCTTTATTATATTGAAGTACGACTCGATTTATTAACCTAAAATGAAATGGAACTGACGCTATTAACCTAAAAATAACGGCAGTTCCAATTCGCCACTGTACTCTTAAACACGCCTACTTATGGAGAACGCGTAGCTGATTGGCTGAAAGACGTGTCACTCAAGCAAACGGTTCCGCGTTTGTTGATGCTGCCTTGACAGTTCCTATTGTAGAGCTGCATCTACTCTGAGCTGGGCGGTTTCTAATCTGTAGGTGAGCACATAACAATTCATAGTAATTTCAATTGGGCATGTCATTTTTATTTATATTTATTTTTAGTCGGTACAGATTAGGACGTTTTGTGCGTGCGGCTTGCGATGCTATTAAGACATGCTAACATGCTAGTTCAGTTGTGTTATATACAGACAATAATACAGTAGTTTGATACATTGCTTTTCATTTCAGTTTCACTTCACTATTTACATGCTTATACATTTTACCCTGTAAATGTGAGTTTACAGGGTATTTTAGAGTTTGAAAATAAGAGTTGGTCAGACCATTAGTTAAATTAGCATTGACATTTAGTTCACGACCCCTTAACTAGGGTGACCATACGTGCCCTTTTCTCCGGACGCGTCCTGGCCAGGATTTCCATATTGCTTTGATTTGTACATCAAGAGTGTTTTGGAAACATAAGGAACTGATGTCATACGCGCGCCCAAACCGAGACAAAACTATATCGTCCAGAGAAAATGGCACGTATGGTCACCCTACCTTAACCTTTCAGTTCTCCAGTTTAGTTTCATATATATATATACCTCATAGGTGCATTTTGCAATAATATATAATTTTTTGATTATATAACAATTGAGCAGTTGAAACTATTGCACATATCTGCATGCATCTCTTTCAGGACTCCTTGCTGTTTTTTCTGAATGTCCAAATACAAACTCTTTCTTCTCCGACATGGGGAGGGGGCCTGGAACAAGGAGAACCGCTTCTGCAGCTGGGTTGACCAGAAACTGAGCGAGAACGGGGTGGTGGAAGCCCAAGAATGCGGCAGGCTCCTAAAACAGCAGGGGTACCAATTCGACCAGGTTTTTACCTCCATACTGAGCCGCTCCATCCAGACGGCATGGTTGGTGCTGGAGGCCATGGGACAAGAGTGGGTCCCAGTCACCAAATCCTGGAGGATAAACGAGCGGCATTATGGTGCCCTGATTGGCCTCAATCGGGCCGAGATGGCATTGAACCATGGCGAGGAACAGGTTAAACTGTGGAGACGAAGCTATGGCATCACTCCGCCCCCCATTGATGAGTCCCATCCCTATTATGCTGAAATTTACAATGATCGCCGATACAGTACGTGTGACGTTCCCAAAGAGGAACTGCCTAAAACGGAAAGTTTAAAGGAAGTGTTAGACAGACTTCTCCCTTACTGGAATGATGTCATTGTACCAGTGATCAAGAGTGGCCAAACGGTCCTCATCTCTGCACACGGCAACAGCTGCAGGGCTTTGCTTAAACATTTGGAAGGTGAAACATACTTATTGTTTTTTTATTTCTGCCATCATTTACTCATTATCCCTTTGCTTTTTTTCTTCTGTGGAAGGTTAAAAAAAAGATTTTCTTTATTTTTTGCTTTATTTTCGTTTTTATATTATTATTATATCATAATAATAATATATCTTATATCAATCAAAGTCAATTTGGTTTAGAGTTGTTGAAACCACACTGACAAAAACAATTGAAACATTCTTCAAAAAATCTTCTTTTAAAAATAAGTTATATAATGCGTCTAAAGGACACTGAGTTAAAATTACATGGATACTATCGACTATAACCCTTGACCTTAAAGCACTTAAAAGGTTATCACAAGGGGTCAAAAGACATGTATAATGTTGCAAAAGTTTGCTATTTTAAGATTAATGTGGTTCTTTTTGGACTTTCTATTCCTGAAAGAATCATAAAAAAAAGTTTCACATTTCCACAAAACTATTAAGCTGTTTTGAACATTCATAATTACAAGGAATATTTCTAAAGGAACAAATCAGCATTTTAAAATGATTTTAAATGTAACGTGACATTGATGCATGATGCTGAAAATGTAGCTTTGTATCACAGGAAAAAGTTAAAATATATTAAAATCCTTTAAAATATATATTAAAGGAAAGGAAAGGACGTGACCAGGTATGGTTTCCCATACTAGGAATTTGTGCTACTAATAAAGTTGGTAGTAAAATATAAACTTCAAATATTTTAATATTCTCATTTCACACTTTCTTTCACTTTCTTAACAGGTATTTCCGAAACAGACATTGTGAATGTAACGCTGCCCACAGGAGTCCCAGTCTTGCTGGAGCTGGATGAAGATCTTCGACCAGTCAAGCCCCGTCAGCTTCTGGGTGACCAGGCCAAAATTCAGGCGGCCATTAAAAAGGTGGAGGATCAAGGCAAGGCTAATGCACAAAATAAATAATTGATATTCATTCAGATATCTGTTCAAACAGAATTATTACTGTAGCTTCCGTAATGAAGCACCTGGTAAAGATAGTTTGGGCGCATACTGTTAGGGTGTGTCTGAGGTATTTTAAGAATCATGAAGAGTTAGACAAAGGCAATATTTTAAAGTCAAGCACTGGTTACTGATCCAAAATGCACTCTTGGTACATATATTTTGTCATAGCAAGAGGTCTTTAGACCAAATAATAATGAAATAGATATTACTGTAATATTATTTAAAATGATCGTTTAATAATGTGTTGTTATTTTTGTGTTAGTTCTTGCTTATATTTCCAATGGATTTGTGGCCACAGAAAACCAGTGGTGCCTTCCTTTGGGTAAAAATACGATCCATCAGTTGTGTTCTATTAGAATTTCGTGTTAAAGGTCAATATATATTTATAGCCATTTCTGTATTTAAAAATTGTTTACTATACAAGAGTATAGGGTCAATAAAAAGTCGCTTAAGCACACCAAGGCTGCATTTATTTGATCAAAAATACAGTAAAAACAATATATTTCGAACTGTAATTTCAGTGTCAGATGATTTAGTAATTTAAGTAATTTAATTTAAGTCCAACTCCCTATCCATTAGGCCACGACCGCCCCTAAAATAGTAAACTGATTTGATTTATTATCAATTATTATTATGCTGCATTTTTTTCTTCGATGAAAAGAAAAGTCCAATTTTGCTGCGACTTCTTTCTTCAAATCATCTTTAACCAACAGCAGCTTTTAAATTTAAATTACAGAATACATTAAAATTTACAGAATGCGGTCGTCACACATGTAAATAACCAAACTGTGTGTGAATGTAACCATATTAAGGACTCCAATACAGGATGAAAGCAGACATAAAGATATTAATAGATTATCCCAACTGGAATGGAATCATTCCAAAAATTAATAAATAAATAGTCTGGACTTTCCAAGCCACCAATGAAATCTGATCTTACTGAATTTCATATTCTACAAATCATATAAGTTTGTCGTTTAAAATTAAACTTAGAGACTTCGTTGGATGTCTGAAGGATAATTATAAATATTTGAAAAATATTATTTAGAATATTTTGTGTTAAATAGCGTTGTTAGCGTACTTTAAACAGTATTTCCATTTTTTTTGAAAGGGACATTTAAAATATTTATTAACAGATAATTGAAGATAATGTGTTAAGACTAAGTTATTAGTTTATCATGCACTGCCAAATGCAAACCCAGCTCTTTGGTGTCTCATTATTTTCTTCACCAACGTTAACCAAGACAAATGCACTGGTTCTTTACTGGTGAGTAAAACCTAGAGATAGTTGTGGATGAGAATGTCTGTGCACTGTGATATTTATGTTTGTTTCTATGTATTTAAGGTTGCTAAACACTGCACTGTATCTGAAGAGAAATGTTAAATTGTGTTGTTTTTGTTATAATGGCCATAGTGGCTTTAACTGTTACATGTCTGTTATGGCACATGTGCCCCATAAAGTGCTTTCACTTTCTTTTCCACCTCCCTGAAGTACTTGTCTGCTGGGTTGAGCACATTGCTGAAGCATTTTCCTAAAAGAATAATATATACAAATAAAGATTACAAATATAAAAGTGTTTGTGTGTATTAAATGATGGATGTGAAAATGTATAAAACACCTATTAACCAGAAGGAGGTGCTACAGTGTTTTCTGAAAAGACATTTCTCCAGTGCAACCGATGTTGATCTTAATATAATAGCGGTGGATGGTAAGTTTATTTTTACAGAAAGCACTAATGACATAGGGAAACTGATTTTGGTTATTCAATAGGATGTAGCACTTGGCAGACTGTACACATTCGCTTCAACTAATAGCTCACATTTGTCTTGTTGAGCTGGAATGTTTGAAAAGAAGAACTAAAACATGTTCTCATGGACTTTAATGTCCTCTTAGAAGAATATACATTTTAACACATTATATGCTCTTGGGAAAACGTGCCACATCCATCTCCCTCAAAGCTTATTAAAAGATAATGTGATTTTCATTGAGTTTATTTGCTGATGCTGTGAAGACGTGACTGGACGGGCCGTTTCTGATTACTCTTCATATTTTTCATGGCCTGTGTTCTGAAACATGGATTTCACTGTCTTAACTTTAAAACACGGTCTCGAAACAGTAGAAAAACATCACAGGAATCTGAGTGTAGAGACTCTGCCAAGGATTCAATTTGAGAACTGTTCAGTTTGGCTGAAGACTAGAAAGGCCTGGTCATAATGTAGCCTCGTCTTCACTGTCAGTCTGACACAGGTTTCTCTTAAAATTGTTATGTTAGGATGTTATCATGGGGTGCCAATACTTTAGAAACATTACTTGGGCATCTGTTATTTTTGTAAGTTGCTTTACCAGGACAAAGCGTGATATACAAAATAACTTTACACCATGCAAGCACATTTACAAAGCATAGCTGCAAAATTCCATATTTACCACACTTTTTGAAGGAAATATGTTCAAATGTAAGTTATACAAATTTAGTGATTTTATTGAGAAAATTATAATTGCATGAAAGGTGTAGTTACATTAACAAATGTTCTTAGGCTTTAAAATTATTTTGCATGGAAATTTGCCAAGTATCAGTAAAAAGTGATTACGCTGTATTATTGGAAGCATGGAAGAAGCTTTTTACTACTTTATGATAATTTTTTACTTTATGTAGGCCTAATAATAGTTAAATGCAAATTAACTATTAAACTTTTTTATTTTTTTTTTAAACAGCAAGCTGCAGGGAGCTGCAAAAACAACAAGGCTACACAAAACAAACAAAAAAATAAAAAATTACACTGACCCAAAACAAAGTAAATAAACATAATAATAATTACACTGACCCAAAAGAAAACAAATCAAACTGAATCAGTGTAAAGTGGTTGTAAAGACAATCTTATGTTTTCTTATTAGCCGGGTCTGGGTAACTTTAATGTAATTTTGCTTTTTTTGTTACTTGTTGATTTAAACAAGATATTACTATTTATAAACAATATTATCTTTAACTAAGCTGCTGTGTTGGGATCGATATCAGACGGAAGTGTAGAATATGATTGTGATATCAGGCTACTTCTGGGTGGAGGAAAGCGCTGGAAGACTGCAGCCGAGCTCTTTGAAGTGATGGAGCTCAGCAGAGGCGGAGTCTGAACCGCTGCACGTTTTATAAAATGTGGAGGCACGACTCTTGTAATTCCTGTATTGCGCTTTCAACAGCTCCATCACACTTCAAAACTAAATTGGACAGAGCGCTGAAAACCCGCTTCAGTTCGTTACAGGTAAGGGTTACAAGTCCTTCAAATTAATCTTTGCAAATCTTTCCTAAATTATATAGACATGGTTTTATTTAAAAAGACTCATGTGGATTAAATCATCATATAAAGACATGCGGCGACATAATTTACTGGAAATGAAATTTGGAAAGACTCCTGCGGTGGACAGATGAATTGCATGTTGAAAACGCTGTTTTCACCTGCACCTTGGTCCCTTGTCAAGAACATCTGTATACTTCTTTTGCTTGTAAGTTACGGTCGAGGTTAATTGGAGGTTTCTGTGCTCATGTAACCGTCAGCAGTACACCTGCATCACTGCTTCAAAATACTTTCTGCTCGCTTCTAGAGAGGGAGACGGAGGCTAGATGTCACTTTTTTAGGTTTAGTAGGCTGCAGTATAGGCATTAAAGTCTTGGAATAAGGCTTTTGAAGATATCCATGCACCGTAACTTCTCAGAAGAATAAACTATTCACACATTTGCCAATAGCGAGGCATGTTGTCACGCTGTGTGGGGTACGTTGTAACTACCAAACTTGCCATTGAGCAACAAAAAGGTGACATATAGAGCAAGTATATTTGTAAAAAATGTTTTAAATATTTTACTTGTACTACCTATAACAATAGCAATAAACGTTATTGGAAGTAAAGGTTTTTGTTTTACTACAAATTGTGGAATATATTTTATTAAAATATAAAATATATACATAATAATGGCCAAAAATAATTTTCTTGACAACAAAGATAAATATTAGATTTATTAAATATTTATTATTATTATTTATAAATATGGTTATATAGAATTTTTATTTAATAATAATAATGCCTAAAATAGTTTTTCATAATAAATAATTTATTCTAAATATGTTCTACCTATATATAGTGCTGTCAAATCATTAATCGCATCCAAAAGAAGTTTTGTTGTGTATATGTATTATATATTTATAAATACACACATATGCATGTATATTTTCCAGAAAAAAAAAATTAATATATCATCATAGATAAATATTTTTTTTATAATTATTTATTTATTTATTTATTTTCAAAATATATATATATATATATATATATATACAATAAATATACATAGAAAACAGAAAACTTTTATTTTGTATGTGATTAATTGTTTGACAGCACTAATATCCTCACACACAATATTTATAATAACAATAACAAATTTAGCAAAAACTGTAAATAATTTTTCTTCTTCTGCTGCTTATTATTATTATTAATATAGATTTTAGACCCCGAAATCTTTTTAACATGTTTTATTATTATTTCATACATCACAAATGTCATCACAATTACATAACATTTGATTTTAAAAAAAAGTACTGCAAAAGCATTAATCACATCACATACACCTACAAATAATTCATTAAAAAAAAGAGAGAGAGAGAGAGAGGTCTAAGTATTTTATCCCAGAGTGCAGATCTGGTGACAGATGCATCAGTGTGTGGAATGCACCAAAGCAGCGAGTGGTGTGTGTATGTATGTGTGTGTTTTGTGCAGCTGAACAGAATCTGGAGGCAATTCAGCACACAGTGATAACAGGGCCTTGGCACAGGCTGCGGGCAGGATGTTAGGAGTACTGCCCTGTGCTTCCGGAGTGGGATGAGCTTGAGCTTAGGAATGCTGCTGGCCCTTAGTGCCCAGACTCAGGGGGGAAATCAGAGAGGGAGGGATGCTGGGTCAGCAGGGGCCTGTCAAGGATCAGGTACATTCGTTTTTCTCAAAGGAATCATCCAATAAAATAAAAAGACACTATGTTATTTGAACTGGTGCTTTGGTTGGCAAGAATCCCAGTAACAAATATAAAGACATTTAAACATCACAATCACTCATTAAATTTCTAAATTGACTTAATCTTGAATAAATTAGATATGAACCAGACTATGTCCTCAATGTAATCTATAGTTATTTCAGTTGTGCTTGATAGAAGATTTGGATTTGGACCTTTAGCACCATTTGTTTAGTTAAATATATAACAAGACACAATCCCTTAGACAGCTCATTTAATACACACTTCACTGCTGCCAGATGTTGAAAAGCAGGTAATTTAATGACTGGGTTTCCATAGTGCTGCCTTGAATTATGCAGCAAACATTTTTTGGGATGGAATTATATATATTGGAGCTGGAGTACCACTGAACCAAAAGATGATGGACAATTGGCACATGTAGCATTCCCAAGGCGTGAGGTCACAGTAAGACGAAACTGAACTGTCTTTGGGTAGGTCCATCAAAAATGTACGGAAAAGTTTGCAGCTGCGGGGCCGAAATCCCAAATTCCATGTTGAGGTTTATTCCTTGAACGTGTTCCATCGCAACATACTGTTTATCATACGTTATCCAAGCCTCTAGCTGTGGAAAAGCTTCGGAGCTGAAGTGTGCGCGTGCCAAGTCGGCCCTTTTCCTTACATGGTATAAGCCACCAGGCATGAGACCATCTCCTTCCTGATACATGTGGATCTGTCTGGCCATGATCAATGTCTTGCTGCCCTGGAGATCTGGAATGTGTTTAACTGCAGTAAAAGCTTCCTTCTTGAGCATCTTCTCAACTTCTCCTGTAGTCCACCTCTTTCGCACTTTCGAAACAATTTGTAAACTCAGAGGAAATATTGTTTTACTTGGAAAATGTTTGACATAGCTAAAAGTAGGATCATTCTTACCTTTTTGGGTTGTTTTTTTTTGCTAAATAAAGAGATGGAATGAAAATTACTGCTCACCATTCCTGGGCAAACTTTACCACCTGTCCAATAACATGTGAAGCTCTTTTTTTTTTTTAACTCGAATATGTTGTTTGTGGTCATTTGTAGGAAGCACCAGTCCGATCTCACTGCAGTTTGTACGTATTTTACGAGTTGGCTAATTCGTATGAATTTGTACGACCTCACTCGTACGAATTCATAAAATTTTTTGCTAAATCATGCATATTGTATGAGTTGCCAATTCGTATGAATTTGTACGAATGACCTACATCTAGCCCCGCCCCTAAACCTACCTGTGGTTTAGACAAGTTGTAAAAAATCGCAAGAGTCGTATGAATTAGCCACCTTGTAAAATATGTACGAATTGTACGAATTGATCATGAGACTGTGAAGCATATGATTAGAATCCAAACCAACCATGCATTAAACAGACTTTACTTTCTTCACCATATGTCAAAAGTATTGGCACGACGAGTTTAAAGGTGTCATCGGATGCAAAATTCACTTTAAAAGCAGTTTGAAAGTATGTGTCCATCCATCTTAGAATGCTAAAATCTTAGATCAGGGTATTCTCAGATTCTTTACATAATGGCGTAAGTCTGCACAGGCCCCTTCCATGATAGTTGATTGACAAGGCTGTCTTACGTTAGACCCGCCTTGAGTGAGCTGTCATCAGTCAGACATTATTTGACTATTAGGCAATTAAAGCGTTTTGAAGTTGGATAATGAACATAGCAGTCTTGTTTTACTCCCGACATCTGAGCCGCTAAAGACACAGAGCATTAATGATCCCCAATCTTCATGAATGCTGTTATATTTTTGCGAATCATTCATGATTCAGCTTCATCTCATCTAAGGGTTTTTATAAATCTTGGCAAATCGTCTTTCCTTATCACGTGCTTGTTAGTCAGTTTCACAGCTGAATTTTAAAATCTGCTCGTCACTCCACGGAAGAGAGGGACGGGGTCAGCAGAGCTCATTAGCATTGAACATGAGTTAGAATGGCTTGATCAAAACAGAGCTGATTTCGACAGGGTAAAGAAGTTATTTTTCATATTACCATTGAGGAATTTTAACCAAAGTATATAGATTTTCATTAAAACTTTAAAGAATAATATCAACTTGGGGATCCAATGACCCCTTTAATAGGGAGATGGTGCTTCTGCTTGCACTGTAAAAAATATATAAAATGATAGAACATAATGATAAAAATGATATATTATGTGACAACAAATTACACACAATATATTTAGGCTGAATGCAATTTACAGTGAAATAGCAATGAAATGGTAAAATTCAGTATTGCATTACAGGAATTAATGACATTCTAAAATATATCAAAACACATTAAAACACACACACACTTTTTTTTTTATCTTGAAACCATATTTTTTTTTATATTTTAATATAATTAATTTTATTAATTTAATTTTATTGTTTTCACTCTACTATTTAAACTCAGTAAATCCAGTCTTACGGGAAAAAAAGAAGAAATATAGTCATAGTATAAATGCAAGACTGGGCAGGACATATGAGGCAGCCCTGTCCACTTTTTAAATTTATGCTGCATTCACAGCATTTTGTAATTATCATAATTCTGAGATGACAACATCACCATTCAGACATGTCTTATTCTTCAGACATGTATGAACCTTACATAATATGTTTTTTGTATTAATATAGTACATTATAGTATCAATCAATCACTTTTATTTATATAGCGCTTTTAACAATACAGATTGTAGCAAAGCACTGAACATTATCAAAGAGGAGAACAGAGTGATGGTAATGTATAATGACGAGATTAAACTTTTTATTTATCAAATGCAGAGACGGTTTCTGTAATCAAAACCCCCAACTAAGCAAGCAAGAGGCGACAGCGGCAAGGAACCAAACCCCCATCCATGACAGAATGGAGAAAAAAAATCTTGGGAGAAACCAGGCTTAGTTGGGGCCAGTTCTCCTATACAGTCATGGCCAAATATATGGTAGGATATAACATATTCATACTAAAAAGTCATAAAACTGATTTCATGGGGAATATATGAAATCAATTATATATGTGACTATTTCTAGTGGCTAAAAGGTTGTAGCCCTTGGCATAGAGTTAGACAAAGACATATGATGGGGTTATCCTGAAACAGAAGGTTTTCTGTTCCGAAAGGGGCACAGGTGCAGCTACCCTGAATTCAGGAGGAAATGGGCAGGTCAGAGAAAGAAAGAGAGAATGACTCATTTAGATGATCAAGACTCTACAGTTTAAGACTCCGAGGGCAGTCTGTGCCCCAGTGCCTGCAGGGCTGCACTAAATAATCCCATTTCCCCAACTTCTCAGTGCTTCACAGCTGGTGTGCAGAAACGAGAGGCATTACACAGAGACTGAAGGGTGACAGAGGGCAAAACTACTGCATGCGGCCTGTTTAAGACATGCATTTCACAACTTACTTAATATTATTAGCAACTGTGCATTACTGCAACTAACTGAAACTCCCACAGCAGTATACAGGATTTGTTTAGAGAATCTAGCACTGAAGCCTATGTAAGTTTCACAGTGTCAGCATCTTTCTCCATGTTTGGTTATGCAAGGCCTCACCAGTGAGCAGCAACTGTCCTGTTAAACACGTCATGGCACAAAAAGCCTTTGCATATTTATCGGGTCAGAATTTTACGAGCCATTGACTCTGCATCTCTGGTCGGGGATCCCTGATATGTGCATCTAGAGATTGGTGCGGTGGAAGCAGGCTTGATTCACTACCAGTGTACAGCTGCTTCTACTGCTAAGGGCATGTTGTTCCTGATGTGATTTGAGGTTTTGGTGTAATTGCCAGCACTAACGCTAATTACACATCAAAAAGATGGGTTGAGAAAAAACACAACACGTTGCTTCCTCTGTCTTTGATGGTTTAGATGAATAAAATGACAGGCGTGCCATAAGTTAAATCTTTCATCTTGCTTCATAAATTCAAATATGCTGCAGAGGAGCAAAAGATGTCTCTTCGGTTTTATTGTTTAACTTAAGTTCAGTTTTTTAGCTTGTGCAGTGACAGGAAGAATACGGTGGAAGTGGGAAATTACTGCAGATTTGAACCTGTCACCCATGTAAAATAAAGTAATAAGTAATAATAAAAAATAATCCATAGAATAATATATAATATTTGTCAATATGTCTTTATATGAAATAAAAATGATTTGAACAGAAAAAAAAACTGATAAAATGCTACAGTAAAAACTTTAATATGGCTAAATGGTTAACGGTAACTTCCAGGAAAAAAAAAATTGATGTTCCCAGAATTCCCTGCATTGCATTTTGAATTTTGATTTGAGTCCTGTTTTATCTTTAAAATAACTATGTTTCTTAGTTTTTTTTTTTTTATCAGTTAAGTTTATTAGGGTTGTATGTTACATCTAATGTTAAATTAATGTTTATTGCATATTTTATTTTAATGAGTCTCACCTTGATGGTGTTTAGTGTTTGTGTGAATGAAACTGAGCACCTTCTATATGTGTTCATATTTAAAAGCTGCTTGCGATGGGCTTTCTCATCACCACCTGTATTTGCTGGTTATCAGTGTATTTCAAAGGTAAAAAACAGATTTCAATACTTTAATAGGTTGGTTTATTAACATTATTTCAGTATTTAACTGTAAATGTAACTTTAATTGTAAAAACAAAAACGCTGTTACCGTATTTTTTACAGTAGAATTCTGGCAACCACAGCTGCCAGTTTTTCACCATCAATTTTACAGATTTCTTTTTTTTTTTGTTTACACTTTATAAAGATATTTCTATATTTGTGGGTATGTGGAATCAAAACAATTACCATTACATTATCCTACTTTTCATGGCTACTTAGCATTTATGTTTGCTGAAAAATCCGCCACATTTATTGTTTTCCTGGTCATAAATAACCTTTTTTTTTATTGCCTGTAACATATTGTAAACATATTTATGAGATAATTTTGGCAATTTTCAAAAACAATTAGTTTCAAAAAGAAATAGTCAAAAGAAAACCTTCCAAAATTTAGTAATAACATAGCATAAGCAATGTATAAGCAATTTTTTGTAGGTAGGTAACATGTGAAGAAGGGTGGAAAAAGATCCCTACAAGTATAAAAAGGGATTTGTTACATAGATAAGTTCACCCAAAAATTAATATGATGTCATTAATTAGTCACCCTCATGTCATTAAATCCCTAAACCCACAAGAGCTTTGCTCATCTTCAGAACACAGATTAAGATATTTAAGATGAATGTGAATCGAAGAAATTTGAATAAAGGCATTATACTCGAATTTCATAAAAAAATATGTTTTTTTTGTGTCCAGAGGATGAATAAATGTCTTGTGGTTTTGAATGCTATGAGGGAGAGTAATCAAACACAAACTTTTTGGGTGAACTAACCCTTTATGTTGCTATATCTTGTCATTGACCATGACATGTTAGACGTGAAATTATTCCATCATATCACAAGAGACCACAGAGTGGTGTAAGAGAAATGAAACTATAGCATAACTACCTAATACTCCATTCTCATGCATTGTGTCTAAAAGTCTAAATAAGTGAATCAATCAAATGAAAAGCAGGTACTTTATCAGTGACTAGAAAATCGTTTCAGCATCTTGCGCAGCTCTCGTTGGTTTTGGCTTGGATGTAGATCCACCATGATGTGTATTCTGGCTCCGTATGTTTGTCCTGTCCGCACATAATAAAGCTTTATTGAAAACCCACTAGACAGCTCGTTATATCATTGTAAACGACTTCACCCAGTCTTACCTGGGTGGCAGCAAAAGCTTTAAAATGCTGACTTCCTGACACACAGAAATTCCATTACGGGCTTAAGATACACTATATAAATCTTTTTAACAGATTTGGACATGATCTGTCAGTCTGTACTGTAAAAGACCTAATGAGATTCATTTCAAGCTTTTTTGTTTTTCCATCTGTGTACTTTAGTGTAAAGCATTATGTTAGTCATACTAGCGGAGACTAGTGCAAACTCTCTGAATAAAAAAAGAATTCCATGAAGAGGGCAAATTGCCCAGGACCTGGAATCAGTCACAGATGTATAAATTAGAATATGTTCTCCATCTCTGTCATGTGGAAATGATTTGTAGACTCGACGATAACTTGTGGTAGGAAGACTGGACAGCGAAAGGGAGTCTGGGAAATGTATTACATGCCCACTGTACCCAAAAGTATTCTGTAATGAGCAATCAGAAAATAAAAAGGACTTTGAACTCTTTAGATCACTTAGTCTGATTTTATTAACCTCTATTTTAACAGCAATTTTGCGTGGAGGAAATTCCTGAATTCTTTAGTGTCTCCATTTGTTTCATAAGTTCTTTTGTTTTGTACTAACATATAGACATACATGACAATAATATATTATTCGGTAACACTTCAGAATAGAGGGTCAGAATAATGCATTAGTTAAGCATTAATTAATGGTTAATTTGTTCACAATTAAGCATTAGT
>JAUMHP010000084.1:8488365-8514036 GCA_032361065.1 Enteromius trimaculatus
TTATTCTGACCCCCTATTCTGAAGTGTTACCTATTATGCTGCTAGAGACATGTAATGGGCTTTCAAAGTTTGCATTTTCTTCATTAAAACGGAAAAAGTCTAAATAAAGAATAAAGGAACGTAAAACAAAGAAAATTACATTTTTATTTATTTAAACAATTTCAATAATATAAATAAAATGATCAGCAAATGTAATTGAAGTAATCTAAAAAGTTATGTAAACTTGGCAAAAGTGTTAAAAACTGATTTGATGAATGCAGTGAAAAGTGCTCCACTGAAATCTGACCAATTCACTAGTTTTCCACTGGGGTCACCAACACTTTCTCACATCAAACCAAATGCAAATGTAGGAAATTGCATACATATTGTCTTATGCGTGGTTGCAATAAATTAACCCAGTGGTCAAAGCATATCAGCCTTCTGCTGACAGATGTGACAGGTTGTAGGCAGGGGTTAAAAGGGTTCAGGAAAGCCTTATGCGTCTGTCGCCCTGAAAGCCCTCACATGAGGTCACCATTACAAGACTTTTTCAGTTTATGCACATATGGAGACTCTTTAGACTGGTGCAAGAGCCTTGTTCCTCTGCCTCTGGAGGAGAGCCAAGCCAAACACGCCTACAGCTCCAGTGGAAGCAGCCGTCCAATGAGTCCGCTCACCTCTAGCCTGCTGGGCACTTTCTGTCTGGCCCAGCGCTCCACACATGTGATATGGAGAGAAGAACACAGAACAGGCTTTGTGACACCACTTACCTAATTGTTCCCATATCGATGCAAAGGTATTATAATATAACATGGAGGCTGGTGCCTTGCAGAGAGACGGACTATAAAATCCTTACCAGAATTATTCAAACAAGTTCTCTGTCACGGATGTTAAAGTGCTCTGAGAACAGCTTCAGTGCTGTGGAGGACTGGGCTTAGTTGTGGGACGTGGCCTCAGCACCCCCTGCAATTCTTATTAAGTCAGAATTGTGAGATATAAAATTGTGCGACTTTATATCGCACAATTCTGAATTTATATCCCCCTATTGCAAGAAAAAAAGTCAGAATTGTGAGATAAAAAGTTGCAATAACCTTTTCTATTTCTATTTTAATTCAGTGGTGGAAACAGGCTTCTATACAAAGCCAAGTCTGGAGTGTCAAAATCTTCATGAGGTTAGATGCTGACTGTATGACACTGTGTGCTTCTTGTTGACTTATGTTGTTATTTGTGACATATAGGCTAATCTTAAAAAGGGGGTCTGCAGAATATGGCCATTCCTTAAAGTATGCTTTAGTGGTTGACCTGTTTTAGTCTGTCAGCTGAATCTGTCACTTTTTATCGGTTGTAGATTAAAACTTTTCTTGTATTCCATCGGCTGTCATCTCTCTCTCTCCAAAAACAATTTCACAGATGTTAATCAGATTTGGGCTATTTTTCTATGTATTTCTTTCTATGTATCTACTCTTCAAAATATTTATTAATTTAACACTTGTAAGAACTGAGAGTTAAGGAGGATATTGAAATTTAAGGAGGATATTTTTAATATTGATATTAAAAAAATATGTCCATGAATAGAAAAGATCAGTGATGAAGTTAAATGGGTGGCATAGTTTGCCTTTCCTGGTAGCTGTTCCAGGGAAATGGATCAAGAAACTGGAATGTTGTGGTCCTGGTAGGTTACAAGCCAAACAGTTGACAGGGAGCGTCTTGACTTGAATTAAAGTGAAAATCTTTATAACTCCCACCCTGTCTGACTGTCTGTCTCTCTTTCAGCCTGTACCCCAAGAGCTCGGAGTGAATCATGGATGAGGACTTTGATTTTGAGCGCCGCAGAGAGTTACGGAGACAAAAGCGAGAAGAGATGCAGCGGGAGGCCGAGAAGTAAGTCACAAACTTGTTCATTTACACGCACTGTTTACCTCTTTTTTTAAACACTGGGTTGCTCTAAGTTGCTTCCATGATCAAATATGATTCATCATTGTAGATGATGCAACAACATTCAGGATCACTGTCACCCCGATGATGAGTTTAATACTATTTTAAGCAACTGGAGTGCTGTCTGTTATAGTCTGGCCAAGTTGGAGAGGCCTGTGTCTGCGTCATCCAAACAACATGCCTCTGCTCGCCTCTCTTTATTCCTTATAAAGGTTGACATGCTTGTAAATGTCTTCCTACATTTACAGTGCTTTGTTACAGTCGACGGGCCGGTTGAGTAAATCCAGATAATATTTGACTTTAGACAGACGCACATACAAATTTCTTTCAGACAAGGAATAGTTAGACTGGCAGATGGAATTTGCATAATTTAAGTTTAGTTTAGTTTAATATTTGAACCTTGAAATCTTAGTGCAATTTTATTATCAATCAAATATTTTCATCATTAAAATGTATATTTTGAATCAATTGTTATATGTTCTGCTTTTCATTTTAGTAATGATCTCTTTTATTTTAGTATATTAAGTTAAAGTTGGGTTTTTTTGCCATAAATGTTTATTTCAAAGGAAATTACAGAAATATTTTTATTTCTGTTTCCATTTTAGTTTTAGTCAACTATAATCACTATAATCAATAACTGAAAAAAGAAGCATTTTTTAAATCATTTTTTAAATCTTTATTATTATTTTAATGCACTATTATTATTATTATTATTATCTCATTATTATATTACTGTAATGAAAAAATATGTATAATTTAAACCATAAATAATTTTTAAATCATGGTTTGTTGTGCTGATATCAATAAATAATAATGTTTTGTTAGAGAAAATTGCAAATCAATATCAACAATAATGGAAACTTCAAAAAAAAAAAAAAAGCAATAACAATGCAAAGAATACAATGCAGAATATATTTTTTAAAAATGTCTTATAAAACAGTTTTTTTAATGGAAAAATATAATTATATGTTATAATTTGTCAAATGTAATAAGTGGACCTAATGGAGCTAGCTAAAAGATAAATATTTAGTGTCATTTTAAAGCAAAGAGAAGTAGCAAGGCATTGTATTGGTCTTTTGGACACAGTTAATGTCAATTATCCTGTGTTTACATTGGGTTTGTGTAAACCATATTAGATTTATTCATGTGTTCTGTTTTTGTTTATTTCAAGAACTGCTTCACCCAGCAGTGAACATTAAAGTTCTTGTGTTTTAAAATTGTCATTTAAGGCTTGCAAAACTTTATTCTCTTCATATAAATCCTTGAAATACATAAAAACTGTGTATTAGCATGGGTACTGTGCAGTGTGGGTTTGTTCAGAGTGTTTATAGTTCAGGATGACTTGGCCCACTCATAGACTAAGAGCTGCAGTTTCTCCATCCTTCAACAACTCCCACTGTCCAGCGCTCCATTTAAGGACTGATCTGCAGATGTGTACTACTGCAGACCACAGATGCTTTACTGCTCTTTGTGAGGGAAAGAGAACAGGTCAATGCACATAATGGGGACTGTCAGCACATATGATCACTTTTGATGTACTGTAGACTGGAATGCACATGATCACTTGTGTATTGTTTGTGAGAGGTGGTGGTGGGGTTAATGGATGGTGTAGTGTACTTGGAAAAGCTCCAAGTGTTTTCTGTCTTTGCAGTTGCAATATTTAGAGTACAGAGGATCACAGTGTTTATCATCAGGGATATTTTTAGTTTTATATATTTTGTGATGAAAATTCAGAAGATAATTTTTTTACATTAGATTTATTTTGTCCAGGTCCAGTCCAAATGTCATATAGACTAAATGATACAGCAGTCCTAAATAAAATTAAATTACATGTTCGTTAAAATAATTATATTATATTAACATATTTTATATTATTATGTAATTATTGATAACTAGTTTGGAATTATCTTTTAAAATATATATATATATATATACATTTTCATCAAAATGATGCAATTTACTGATAATTATTTTTTAATGTAACTAACTTAATGTACTAAAATAACAAAAACTAAACCTGAAATAAAAATTAATAAACATCATACATAATAATAAAAAACTAATATAAATTAGCATATAACATATTTAAGAAAAATATATTTTCTGTATTTTAAAAAATAATTTCAAATATTAATAATAATATTAATATAAAATTATTAATTTTGATTTGATTTTACTTTTTTAACATCATAATATTTTACTGATTTTTATGACAGATTATTTTTAATGACAGTTTGACTGATTATTATAACTATGCACAGTTAGTTTTAATTTTGTGAGGTGTCAACTCCCCAAACAGGATATTTATGAATTATTAAAGATTATTAAAAAATACTTTTAACCTAGAAAACTTTTTTTTTTTCAATTATATAAAGCCATAGAATATAAACAGAACATTTCTTAAAGAATCTTGGCCACTACATTTTAAAAAGATTTTTTTTTATTTTCATAGATACTCTTATTTATCTTTGATCTCAGCTCAAGTAAAAAAATTGAAGCCTCTTTTAAGCTTCATTGCGGCAACAATCAAAGCAGAACAGGAAATCAAACCTTTAATAAAAAATGAGTTTCAAGTCCAGAGAATACTCCACGCCTTCCTTAATATCTTCTGGAGAAATGAGGAATCCTGACACTTTGTCCCATTGTGTGCATGTTAAACTGAGTGTGGGGAATATATTTCTCTTCACAATCCTTCACTTCTTGTGCACAATGTCATATTTCAGTCTGGTCTCAGAAACTCCAGTGCATATGTGCTGGAATGACCGAGAGAGCAACTTTATTGAGATGGATGGGTCTCAAGAAAGAAACCTCAAGGCATTTCTACCACATCCATTGGCTTTGTAGTGGAGAAAACAAACTTTATTGGAATCATATCTGGTAACTAAATATTCTCTATGAAAATTATTGATGCTGAAGAATCTGAACTCCCCCGAATGCCAGCTGCCTTTCATGGTTTCCAGTTCAAAACAGCAACGGAGTGAACCCACTTATTAATGTCAAAGGAAGTGAACACGGCATCGCCCATCAATCCCTTGTGCTTGATTACACAGCTCTCCATTTCTAAACGCGCCTGCTTATTCAATAGTTTCAGCATATTACCACTTCAGAACGATTTCATTACAATTCTGTCCAATTTAATTTTTCAAGTATCAAATGGTGTGGCTTCTCATTCATTTAATTAGCATATGAATTCAGTCTTCAGTTATCTTTTCATTGTCCCAGAAATTATGTCTTAATATTAAATAAGTTTTATTGATTGATATAACACTTTACCAATCATTTAGGTTTTAACTGATGATTTTAGAGGATGAAAGAGAGTGAAGGTCACATGATGAATTTGAATCAATAATCTCCTGTTATTATAACAAAATGACCCCCTCAGGTTTACAATGCTTTTGAGAAACTCAGCGCAGCTCTGGTCTTCAGTACAATGGGAATGTGGCCTGTCGAGCTGAATTTCTGCAGCAGGTTAAGGAAACTGCACAGACTCTGGAATGTTTTGACTGCTGCTTTTATTCCAAGGTGCAGCCATAATGTTTCAGTATCTGTCAGGAGTGTGAGCTTTCTCCCTCCATCTCTCCTTGCATTTCATCTACCGCCCTGGAGGTCTGAAAGCTATTGTATTCATCCAGCAAACACTTCATACAGAAGACAGGCTGTATTCTTCCAGGAAAATCGCAGATACTCCATCTGACTGTCTTTTTGGATGACCTTTTTCTTATGGAACTCCCTGAGAGGAACGGATTGTTTCGGATTTCCGGGATGGAGAAACAGAATTGCGGTCCCTGTTATGGGTTTCTCTCTACCATCTACAACATCTGCAAATGATTGGGAAGGGAAGTGAAGAGGGGAAGGGGGAAAAAAATCAAACCCATATCAATTGGCCATTTCAAGAGCTCTCGCTGCCTTATAAACACCAACATGCCATGGCAAACTCAAGCCAGGCCGGCTTCGCTCAACTACAACGGCAAGACCAAGAATTTGTGAACACCTGAGCCCGACAATGAGGCAACTCTGAGGGAAAACAGTACATTTGGCATCTGAGTTTACAATCTTGCTGATTTACCATGATGCTAGGATGCTAACAAAGCTTCCCCCTCCGATTGCAGTCCAGACCTCTCTCTGTATGCCTCAAAGATTTCATTACAGTTGAGGTTTTTGGGTCTGAGCAGCGTCTTAAGCAAGCCTGGCAAACCAAGCATAAATAAACACAAGAAAGTATTTATGTTGAATCTCTCAAGGTCTAATTGAGCCAACAGAAAAATTAGGTATTCTACTACCACGTTTATACCTTTTAAATTATATTATATATTATAGAGACATTTAGTAGCACGATTCGTCTATTATTGTACCAGGGTACCCCATAATCTTTTAAGTGCTGTCAAATGATTAATTACGACTAATTGCATCCAAAATAAATGTTTTTGTTTACATAATATATGTACTGTGTATATTTATTATGTACTGTATGTGTAAATACCAACACATGCATGAAAATATATATTTACAAAAATATGCTGTATATATTAAATATGTAATGTAAATATTTTCTAACTATATCTGTAACTGTATGTTTGTATTTATATAAATACGTGATTAATATTATAACGGCAATTAATATACAAATAACAGAAAAATAAATGTTGACTAGACACATTTATGCACATGAGGACTTTACTTCTTTTTTTAGATTAAAAATATGTTTATATTTTAAGTAGATATATTTTCAAGCGCCCATTTGCTCGTAGAATCATTATTGGCTCTTCGGGGTGATGTTAAGTTTATGAAGTATGTTTCCCACACACTCTTTCAGCACTGAGCCAAAAAGCATTCATATATCTGTCAGTACTGTCTGTCTGCGTTCATACTGAGGAATGAGAGTCTTTACTGACGTGTCTGTGTCCCACCGTGTCTACAGGATGAACTCTCACGATGATGATGAGGAAGCGGCCCGGGAGCGCCGGAGACGAGCCCGTCAGGAACGACTGCGCAATATGGAGAATGAAGATTCGAATAACACTAGAACAGAAACGAACAGGTAGAGCCTTCCGGAAACCTAAACACTAAAAATGCTTGTTGTTAATTACTCACCCTCATATCGTTCAAACCTGTAAGACCTTCAGAACACAAACTAAGAAATCTGAGAGGTTTCTGACTCTGCATAGACAGCAACACAACTGATACATTCAAGGCCCAGAAAGTTGTGAGGGCATCGTCAAAATAGTTCATGTGACATCCGCAAAACACAAAAGCATGCTAATTAAATGACACACTGTTTTTATTAATAAAGTCAAACTAACATAAAATGGACAAAAATCTATGCCATTCTTTACTTATTTAAAATTGTGATTCAGGTTTATTTCAGGTAAATAAAATCATAATTTTCCTTTTCTTTTCTCAGAAACAGTATTCTTGTAGCTTCATAACATTATGGTTGCACCACTGATGTTAACAATGTCCTTGCTAGCTATCTGGACCTTGAACGTGTCAGTTGCGATGCGGAGTCTGACTCAAATCTCATTAAAAATATCTTAATTTGTGTTTGTAGATGAATAAAGGTCTTACGGTTTTTGGAGCAATTAATGACTGAATTTTAATTTTTTGGGAGAAGTAACTCTTTAAATTAAAATGTAGGAACAATCAATAAAAAGTAACCAATACTTAACTTAACCAAAGCCTGAAACAAAATGCCAAAGTTTTTCATAACATAAATACTTGCCTATACTGATAATATTGTTCTTTTCAGTACAGAGACGTCCTCCTTGATCACTACTTCTGCACCATCTGAGGATGATGATCAGGCTCTCTTAGAGAGGATTGCCAAGAGAGAAGAGCGCAGACAGAAAAGGATGAAAGAAGCTTTGGAGAGACAGAAGGATCTTGATCCCACCATCACAGATGAAACATTCACCACCACCACCACCACAGAGGATGATCCAAGTGGTACAAATGGTGAACAAGAGTCCTCCCAAAGTGATGTTTCTTTAACAGAAAACAATTCTTGGAAGGAAAGGGAAGAGAAAAAAGAGGAAGAAAAGACAGAGGAAAGCAGCATTGACGTTGAGGAGGCAATCCCGAAAATGGAGGATCCAGTGCCAGTCCCAGCAGCAGAGGAATCCAAAGAATCTCCTGAGAAGACTGATGGACCAGAAGAAGAAGATAGACCACAGAGGTCCTACCTCAAAGAACAGGTCATTTCCTCAACATTTTTTTGCTGTCATTCCATCATATGGTGAAAGTTTACTATGTGAGCAACGCATTTCATGTGGTTTCAACAATATTAGTTTGTTCTGACACTTCATTTGTTACAGAAATCCACAGAGGAGAAACCCAAAGAACCAGCTGCACTGAATGAGGTATGAGATTCTTTGGTTTTGCTTGGGTTTTAAATGCAAAAGTTGCCTTTGAACTGATTTTTAGTTGGAAAATGTTTTAAATAATTTTTTATATTTTTAGGAAGAAACTATTATAGAGACTAAAGAACAAACAAATGCAGATTTAGCCAGTGCAGATTTAGAAAATAAAGAAGTTGAAAGAGAAATATTGGCAAAAGAACCAACAAAAGAGGACCAAATAGAGGTGGAAGTCATAGCACAGCCAACTACACCACAGATTGAAGAGGAAAAGCTGGTGGAGAAAGAAGAGCTAAAGAAACCTGAAGTGGTGAAGCTTCAACTTCAAGATGAAGCTCCAGTGAAGAAGGAAGATGAGAAACCTATGAAGGAGCAAGAGGAACCCCATGTGCCTGTTGAACAAACACCAAAAAAATCAGTTCGAGAAGCTGAGGTGAAGGCCAAACCCAAAAAGAAAGAAGAGGAGAAACCACAGCTGAAGAGGGAGCTTGAAGAAAAACCTTCAACACCAAAGAAGACGATTGAGGAGAAACCTGTGGCTCCAAAGAAGACGATTGAGGAGAAACCTGTGGCTCCAAAGAAGACGATTGAGGAGAAACCTGTGGCTCCAAAGAAGGAGGTTGAGGAAAAGCCTAAATGGAAAAAAAAAGCTGAAGAAACAAAGGTCAAAGAGGAAGAAAAAGCCAGATCAAAGAA
Organism: Enteromius trimaculatus; assembly: GCA_032361065.1. NCBI lineage: Eukaryota > Metazoa > Chordata > Actinopteri > Cypriniformes > Cyprinidae > Enteromius > Enteromius trimaculatus. The sequence goes on from JAUMHP010000084.1 coordinate 8,497,329, forward strand.
GGAGGAGGTATTTACCTCTAAGCCTGAGTAATGCATAGAAATCACAGATCTACTTTATGCACAGCCCACGCTTTTAATGCGCTTTTTGGTTTGACTGGATGGACACAGTTTTGCGTTAGTCTAACAAAACTGTTTCTTAGTGATGTGTTGCATTTCATTTCTACCAGTTTAGTTTTGTTTTCCATTATTTTACTGTAATATTCTTAAAGTGATTTTATTACTTAGTACTGCAATACAAATGTCAAATTCTCACCTGGATAAGTTTTCACGAGATTCACCCATATATGTTCACAAATCACTTGCTTTATACATGCAGTTCTGAAAACAATGTTTCCATCAAGACTCTGCCTGGTGTTGCTCTGTTTCTGCTGTGTAATTTGCATGAGGTGTGGTCCATTTTATACATACTGATTTCCATATTAGAAAATGACTTGCTAACACTAATGATAGAAATAAAGACCTGTTTTTTTTATTTCTTTAGGTTTTAGACGAAAAACCAAAACCTTCGTTTTTACGTGATAAAGTAAGTTAATGTCCAAATACCATCACACTTCTACCAAAACATTTATGACTGAAGGAAACACAGCACAACCTGAGAATAAAATAATATTCATTGTTTTTCCATTAAAAGCAGAAAGTGTCAACAAAGCCGCAAGATGTAGCTGACAGCACCGTCAAAGCCAAGAAACCAGAGAAGACACTAAGGCAAAGACTCATTCGTCATTTCATAGTTGACTGTATTTTGACGATTTTTTTTGGAAATTAATATAAAGACATTTTTTCTTCACGTTTTAGTCCCACCAGCTTGCGTTCTCCTGACACAGAAAAGCAAGATCCCATCGCCAAGCTGGAGGCAGAACGCAAGCTGCAGGAGCTGAAGCGCAGGCGGAACGAGATGGACAGCGAGGTGCTGGAGAAGATGAAGCAGAAGCAGCAAACCGCCGAGGCGGAGCTCGAGGAGCTGAAGAAGAAGAGGGAGGAAAGGAGGAAGATTCTGGAGGAGGAAGAGAAGCAGAAGAAACAGCAGTTGGCAGACAAGAAAGCCAAAGAGGAGGTAAAAAAGAACATATATTTTGCATACTAATTATGCTTACTTGTGCTGGTAAAGTATGCACTTTTAAGTATATAGGTATGCAGTATGCCAGTATTTAGTCAACTTCATGTGACTCTTTTGATACATCTATAGTAAAGCATTATGGGAATCACTAAAACACACACAAATTCTTGATTTAAAAACTAAAGTGATTTGGGACACTAGTCACATTCTGCCATAGTATCCTATACAAATAATATGCAAATTGGAACATACATTGTGTGAACGGCCCCTCATACACTTTATTTGTGAGACGTATGCTGCCCTTGTCTTCTTCTCATCACTAAAATGAACAGGAAGAGAGGAAGAAGATGAAGGAAGAGATTGAGCGAAGGAGAGCAGAGGCAGCCGAGAAGAAAAAACTAAAGGATGAGTCGAAAGAAGGGAGCAAAGCAGCATTCATCGCTCCGAAGGGTGCTTCAGCAAAGGTTAATAGTTCTATGATTTATTCTGACTCTTACAAAAAAGCACCACATTTTTTTGAACATAGTACCATAATAATATGTTTTATGTGATACTGCTCTGTGACAGATTGGAGAGAAAGCTGAATTTCTGAACAAATCTGCTCTGAAAAGGTAAGAAGTGTGTTTACTCGACGGTCAAACAAGTACTGGGGTCTGGCATGTACTGTGTTGATACTGCTGTTTATTTACACCAGTCCGGTGAAGACGTCACACACTCCATTAGTTTGCAAGATTGGAAACAGACTAGAGCAATACACTTCTGCTGTTCAGGTGAGGCATTGTAAACACTTAAAGCAGCCACCTGTCATTTACAACAGTTTGAGACTCTATCTGTTGTTCGGCAGACTAAAGAAGTGACAAAATCACCCAAATCTCCTGTGGATGTACCTGTGGCTGAAGGCCTGCGGAGCATCAAGAGTATGTGGGAAAAGGGGAATGTGGTCAATCCCACCCAGAGTCCTGCAAGCCCTCCACCGGTCACCAAGGTAAAGGAGAATGATGAGATGAGAGAAGAGCGTTTAAGTAGTGAAATTAAGCCCTATTAATTATGACCAAAACAATTCCTGCTAACTGTCCTCTCAGGAAACAGCTGGTCTGAACATCGGTGTGGCTGGTCGTATTAACAGCTGGAAAACCAAGAGTCCAGAGCCCAAGCCTGCTGAACCCAAACCAGCTCCTGAACCAGAAAAACCACCTGCCAAAACAGTGAGTCTGTCACTTAGTCTACATCTGTTTGTCTATCTATCTATCTTTGTCGGTCTGTCCATCTGCCAAGTTTATTGTAGTATTAATCAATAAATAAATAATATAATTTAAAATAAAAAATTTCTAAAATTCAAAATTAGTTTTTAGATCTTCATTTTAAATGTAGTTTAATGTTTTAGTGTTTAAATGTTATTTATTTATTATTTATATATATATTTTTAAAGCTCTATGTATAGTTTTATTTAATTTTTATACCAAATTTTTTTTTAGTTTATTTCATTCTATTTGTTATTTACCTAGGCCTTTATTGAAATGCAGTAAATAGGAAATGCTCTTTACATGGGGGAGGAGCTTAAATTGCGCTAATATTTTAAATGTGTGTAACACAGACCCAAATGAATGAAAACATCCTGAGTTGAGAGAAGAGTTGACTCTGAATCATTGAAATCATTGAATTTTAAAATAAATCCCAAGCCGTATTGACCGCCCCCTTGTTGGTCTTTTCGGGTTGGTCTGAAAAAAAAATCGCAAATTCATTCTTTGCCACTACATGAAGCTTTTGAAGCGTTAAAATCTGTACAAATAGCTGCTATGTGCTATCCAAGTAGCTTTTATTATGAAATGCAAATGCAATCGGTCAGTCAGACAAATCACTGCAGATTAGCGTCATGTAAACGAGGGGTTTGGAAAGAAGAATGGTTAAACTAAATGTTTGTGAGTCATTCAGCAAACAGGTAAAAATAAAAGCAAGCGAGGTTTTAGATAAACCTTTCATTACCCGTAATAGGGGCACTTTAACGATCGTTTGATGCCACCTGTACGTTGACGTGGCACAGCTCCAACCTTCTCTCCTGAGCTATATTTCACTCATGGCTCTGTTTATTTTAAGCTTCTTTTACCAGCCTTCAAGATCAGAGTCACTCATACAGTTAACACACATACATTAAAAGATGAACTATATAAGAATCAGACATTGATTACGGTGGACTTGTTCACACACAATCTATGACCATCACACAACCCTCTCTGCGGAGTTTTTACCTACTTTGATAGATGTGGTAAAAGTCTATCATTTGAAATGAATACGGTAATAAAAAACTGACTGTGTCTGAGAGGGGATTTCTTAAAAAGTTATTTATGAGTTTAGATACATTAGGTTTACTTTTCATTTGAACTTATATCATTTTAATGTGTTTTATGCTCACAGACCAGAGAACATTAGGGGGAATGGTCTTTATTTATGTGTCTACATTTTCCATTATGTTCCCATGAACCATAAAGTGTGGTTTCACACAAGTCAATTTAGCTAAACGCTTATTTTCTGCATGGTACAAGATGGCCCTCCAGTGATTCTTCAGTGTATTGCATTTGTGGATTAGATTTTAAAAGTATATGAGCTGTTATTGCAAAATTGCACTACTACTGCACTTTAATCTTGCTCTGTATATCTGTGTGCACACTGCACTAATCACTTTACACACACACACACACACACACACATTCATATTAGTTATTATTTATATATGTTTACTTTCTACAAAAGTGTATTATATTTAATTTTGTATTTTTATTTTATTTCTATATTGTACACTTTTTATATTTTTAAAATATTTTACTTTATATATTTCATATTTTATATTTGGGTAAGACAGTCAAAAAAACATTTCACTACATATCGTACTATGTATGATTTCGTATGACAAATAAAATGTGAAATATATATATATATATATATATAAAATTAAAAAATATAATTAAAAAAATTATAAACTACTTCCTTTACTAATTTTATCTCCATCTCCTTCCCAATCCTCTAGCTGTGGCATTTTCTTTTCCTTTTCACTTTCCTGTCACGCTACTCCTCTCCTTTCATTCAATCCTTGTCTAGAAAGGTAAACTTTACATAAAACATTCATTCAAAATCCATTAACCTACTGTATGCAGATCTAATGGAGGTGGTGTAATTTTTGTTTTAAAAAAGGAGCAAAAGGCAGCTGAGGTCACTAAACCACGTAGCCCGTGGGAAATAAAGGGCTCCACACCTGCCAAGGTAAGTCAGATAGCTGGAAGCATGATGTTTAAGTCAATTAAAGTCAGTTATTTCATTGAGTGTTTACTCTGACTGACCCGGAAATGACTGCCAGATCTCGAGGTGTAACAGTAAAAACTTAAGTGGTGTTTGATGCCTGTTGAATTAATGGTTTGTTATTCAAATTATTGGGTCATCAACCAACTTTACAATTAGCTAGCATGTCTTTAGACTTAAGATTGGTTCCAGGCCTCATTAATTCAAGCAATGGCTCTGGCTTCATCTAATAATTTTAAACTGCATATGACTGGATGTTCAATGGTGCAACACATCATCCCTTTCTCAGATATCGTTACCAAAATGTCTCTCATTATTATAATTTTGCCAATATTATAAACAGTAGTAAAATACCAACACAATCTATTGGCCCTACTTTAGCTAGTTCATCTGATCTCATTTGTGCATTTTCGTACGATCTGCTCGCGCTCTAGTGATGGTTACGTTTAGGGGTGGACCTTCATAAATACTTTACAATGTACGTATATATAAAAAATAGTCAAATTTTCCTGTTCAAAATCAGATTCTTATTGGGTTGCTTCTTTTTTCAGGTGTTCGCAGCCAAGAGTAAATTCGTCACAAATGGTGAGTGACCTTTGTGTGTGTGTGTTTTTTTGGGGAACACAAAAGATAATTTGCAGAATGTTTAAACTACTTTTATCCATGCAGTGCAACTCAAATGGGGTCCAAAAAATAACATTCACCCCCTTTGACATTCATTGGTCAAAAAAAGCCATTTTTCAAAATATCTTCTCACCAATGAGTAGCTTTGCTCCCTAAAAAGGGTGGAGCAGTGGGAGGTGGTGACAGCAAATGTCTGAAGTCATGACCCTAACTGGCCAGCAAGACATGCTCGCATATCATGCCGCGCTATATTTAAAGCGCCGATCCTGTTCTTCTGCATTGGACTGCCGGCGTGTCAGGCATAATTTCAGTGTGTTTGTTTCACCCAGCGCCTCCCGTGTAGCATTGTGTCATGATGCGTTGCATTCCCTGCCGCAGCTGTTCTGTTGTGCCACTGCATGGGCATGAATCACTGGATTACCATGATGTCACACAGCAAAGCAGTTTAATATTTAGAGTAACAGAAAGGATAAAAGTATCACATTATGTCACATTAACCTCCTTAACACTCTCATGAGTCCTGACAGGAATCTGTTTTTACGGTTTATTACTGTTAATTCAAAGGTACTAGCGGAAAAGCTAGCAAAGAAGCTAGTGCCGGCTACCTCTCCTGGTCTTTCAGCTGAATTTGTCCTTGAGAGTGACATAGATGACAATGTACCAGTTATTTGTCGCACTTGTGGCACAACTTGAGACCTCTGACCATGTCGGTCGTGTGTATTCGACTGGGTCACAGCACCAACGTGTTAACTCTCTAACTGGGAACAGGTGCGGACGGCTGATGTATTTGCTTTTCGTGTATTTGAGGAAGTGTTGAAAAAGCCTGCCGAGTTATACACATGACGTATGTAGAGCAAATGTAACTCGCTCGAACCGTTTCTTTTGAGAACTCATTAGCACATTAACAGCGTATTCCCTGATGTTTTACAGGAACCAGAAAATAAAGACATCCGATGGATCCCAGATCAGCGGAAGTGGAAGATGCATCCATTAAATGTGCATGATTTTGCCACTTCAGGACACAGATCTTACATTGGAAATCCAGCGACAACTTAACAGTACAAAATGTTTACGTTTAAGAAATTGCCTTTAAACTAAAAAATGTACAGTTACAATGAATCGTGCGCAAGCCAAATAATGCATGTTAAACTATTACATATAAAAAGTTTTAAAGAAATAGTTTAAGCAAAAATCTAAATTCTGCCATTAATTACTTACCCTCTTGTTGTTCCAAACCCATAAGACCTTTGTTCATCTTCGGAACACAAATTAAGATATTTTTTCATGAAATCCAAGAGCTTTCTGACCCTGCATAACAAAACTGGGTTCAAGGCACACAAGTAAGGACATTGTTAAAAAAGTCCATGCAACATCAGTGATTCAACTTTAATTTGAGAAACTTACGAAAGTAATTTTTTATGTGTAAAGAATACAAAAATAAAGACTTTATTTTATCAAAAATATATTAATTTGTGTTCCGAAGATGAACAAAGGTCCTACGAGTTTGGATTGACATGAGGGTGAGTAATTAATTTTCATTTTTTGGTAAACTATCTCTTTAATATCAAACATTATTAAAAAGTGACAGGTGGATTTACACCAACACACTGTAGAGTTTGTTTGGAGGCAAGTGGAAAGTGTTTTCGCTTATCTTTTAAACATTGATACGCTTATTTATTTTGCTTTCATAACTATGCATGATTATATAGTTGAATTTTATTATCTGCATTTAGCATTATTTAGTCCCTACTGTCCGGAACCCTGATGAAAACCCTTTTTTTTTTATCTCCTATTATTGAATTATATATACAATTTACTTGCGTCAGAAAATAATATGAGAATAAACAACTATAGTAAAATTACAGCTACCAGTAACCATTACAACAGATGCAATTGCATTAACAAAATTGTATTTAGTGTAAACGCGTATGAAGCACGTTTCACACAGAAGTCACTTTCATCTGTGTGGGTCAATCTCTCGCTCTTAAGCGAATTTCCAAATTACATGGACTCCAAATGAAATGGCTGGATTTTGCTCATGATTATTTGCCTAACAACACTAAATTTGACTGACTGCTTCTATAGCTTTGATTAAGCTTCATTAAAAAAAAAAAAAAAAAGACAGAAAAGAATGGCAGCTTCCTATTTCATAAAATTTCATGTGCATTGAGATTCAGATAACCTGTTGATTTTGCACTCATGATGTAATGCTCTATAGCATGTGTTGTATTCGGTGTTTGATCATGCTTTGCGTATACTGCTATTGCCTTATGACTTTCAATCATATACTTTGCACTTAGAGTCATTCTGCAAACACTACATCTTTACAATCTCACGGGTGCAGCATTATAAATCATTTTGGTAGTGACATAGCTCAACTCTTTCAAAATATCAATCAAGCATTTCACACTATAACAGTTCAGACTATCAGTGAAGAACAATTGTTGTATTGTCAAACAAGCTTTCACAGTAAAGTAGTGATTCATGCACACGCTGCCTCTGTGTGTTTCCTGTACTAAACTCATTGTCATTTGAGAAGAGCTGTCTGCTTCTTTCTTTGAACGGATTGGGTTTCATGGGGTGGTAAAACAAGGCAGGTCAAAGAGAATGTTTAGTTTTAGAACTTCACTGAAATGCATCTGACAGTCTAACAATAGACGAAGCCTTTCAGCGCACGCCAATGAGAGGCCATTGTGATCACGTGGTGTGTGAGTATGTTAGCCTTGAGACTGAGGCCCGCTGCTCTAACACTGCGCTCTAAAAGAGAGCGGCTCCTGAGATCTCCGAGATCCACACACAACCCAGGTGAGAGTTATCTATTCCTGCCTCGTAAGGATAACGAACAGGATGTGTTTTGGTATTGGTGTTGCATTTAAACATCTGTGTAATGTATCCTGCATCTTTGATGTAGTATTCAGTCATGTCTGACACAGAAGATGTGATGGATGAGGGGGTTCAGTGAGTAACAGTCTTTTACACTTTATCATTTATTTGCATGATTTATTATGATAAAAGTGCATCATATTTTCACTTACAAATCTTCTGTCTCTTTCTTTGTGTTTTATCTCGTTTTATAAAAGGGAGGAAGGTATTGTATATTTTAATATTATAAGCTAACATAATATTTTTTAGTTGATTGATTATAATGTCAGTGGTTATTTACATACATTGGCACATATTGTTTGCACCAAGTATACTTACTTTCTGGGAAAAATTTGTAAAAAAAAAAATGCATTTGGCAATTTAATACTGCCTAAACTAAATTTTATTGTTTTAATAACATTTAAAAAAAAAAAATATATATATATATATATATATATATATATATATAGTTACTATTCTATTCACTTGCTGTTAATAACACCCCTTTTCTCCAATTACAGTAGATGACTCAAAGTCCAAACCAAAGTAAGTCTCTATTGAGTGTCTGTCATTATACAGCCAGATAAAACTTTTTTTTTTTTAATGGCTCAATCTTTTATCTTCAGATATCTATCAAATATCCAAGCACCAAAAATTCCAGAAGGGGAAAAAGTAGATTTTGATGTAAGTAGATGTTTCTCTTTAAACACACACCTCTCTCATTTTTAGACCACCTGTAACCTGTATCATTTGTGTGTGTGTGTGTGGCAGGACATCCAAAAAAAGCGCCAGGAGAAGGATTTAACAGAATTACAGTCTCTTATAGAGGCTCATTTCCTCCAGAGACAGAAAGATGAAGAGGAACTCATTGCTCTGGTCAACAGAATTGTGAGCGCTTCCTCAAAAATGTTGTGTATTGCTGATGTAAATGTCTTGGGTTTGTACAGCTCTTTGTAGACATTAATTCTTATAGGTTTTTGTTAAATATGAAAGTCAAAAGGAGTCGTTCTATTTTTTTTCCGTTAATCAAGATCAACATCTTTCAGATCCTGCAAGTGGTGCATAAACCTATACGAGCAGAAATATGTGAATAGCCTATGTGTTTGAACAGGACAAGAGGCGAACTGAGAGAGCCGAGCAGCAGCAAATGAGAGCAGAAAGAGAGAAAGAGCGTCAGGCCAGACTTGCTGTGAGTTCCTGTCACATTCTGACTGTCAACGCCTGCCATCTTCTGCTCAGACACCTGCCACCTAACCGATGACACCAAACCCAGAATTTACACCTTTAAATCACCTTTTCTCCTTGTATAGTCAAACCAATGCATTTTACTGGATCATTTCTACAAAACTTTCTAAATGTAACTGATTCTTTGCCCAGCCATTTAAGTTCAACGGTGAACTACAGGCTCAATGTGGGTATTTAACCTACGATCTGAATTGTTGACAGGAAGAGAGAGAGAGGAAGGAGCAGGAGGAGCAGAAAAAGAAGCAGGATGAAGATGCCAAGAAGAAGAAAGCCCTCACTAATATGACCCATCAGTATGGTGGCATACAGCAAAGGGTCAGTGTTTGGCAGCACAAGTGTTTGAAATGAAATGACAACTTTATGAAGTTTCTTTCATTTAATATGAGAACTATTGCTGAATTAAAGGGTGAAGGACGTAAAGGTGCCAAGAAACAGACGGAAAGGGAGAAAAAGAAGAAGATCCTGGCTGATCGCCGAAAACCACTGAGCGTTGATCATCTGAGTGATGACAAACTCAAGTACAAAAGCTTGGCACAGATTATTTACATGCAAATTATTGGCGCTGCTTAGTTGACCTTTAACACCACACAGTGACCTCGTGACTACTACAGTAAAAACAGACAAATAACCATATTTAAAGGTCGTTTCTAATAATTTGAGCCATTTACACATGCGTTCATCTTGAAATGCATTTTTCGAAACACTATTACAGTAGAGCCTACACAATTAGTATCAAATGAAAAAAAAACAAACACTTGTAGTAATACAAGTGAGTTATGGTAAAATAATTCGAACTTTAACAGCAGCCTTGCGATGAAAAAGAAAGTTAAACAACTCGATAGAACGCGTTCTGTGTGAACCTTCCATTTTTGTCTCTGGGTGCAGGGATAAAGCCAGTGAGTTGTGGCAGTGGTTGATGCAGCTGGAAGCAGAAAAGTACGATCTCAACGAGAAACTCAAACGCCAGAAATACGATGTAAGTGATAACTTCCTTTACTTACTTACAAGTTGCTTTTGAGACGTTTATGGAGCTCCTGCCAGACCCAATTTTTGAGTCATTGACAGTTTAACAAAATCCAGTTCGCGCTGAACAGGTGGAATTTGGTCTGAGGTAATTAGGTTGTGTTCATTATCACTGTATCCTGTTAGCGCTTAGCTGTCACGTTTCCGTCTCTCGCAGATAAATCAGCTCCTTGCTCGCGTCCAGGATCACCAGAGGTATAAATCACAAGCTTAAAATCTCACTAACCAATTTGAGCGTTGAACCATGTTCAGATTTAAGGCCAAAAACTAATTTTAACCTCTTGCTTTTTTCTCTTTTAGTGCCAAGGGACGCGGCAAAGGCAAGATGGGAGGAAGGCTGAGATAAACATCGACAGCAAATATGAGAGGAATGCATTAGTTTTGTTTGATGAAGATAATAATAATAATTCTGATCATACGAAAATGCTCTGGCTGTACATTTTTGCTTTGCAGTCTCTTGCTTATTTTTTTTTTGCCATGAATAAATATTAGCACTTCCAGTTAGTTTCAGTGTAATTGATATATATTTTATTTAATAAAATCAAAATAATTAAATCTGTGATTATGAAATTATATCAGCAACATATTGTATTATTAATATGTAACAGTAAATAATATAGTTGCAGTACACCATAAAATTATGTGCAGATAAAGCACCAACACTCAATTAAACTACATTAATCAAAAGTTTCTCTCACCATTAATTATTTACCAAAACTGGAAAAATGTACAAATAACACTGAAATTAAAGGTGCACCTAGTAATTTTGGGTTTATTAAAAAAGTATAAATTCACACAAAAGAAAGTGCTGCTTATGTTTCAAATCATGTGGACTCACTACCAAGAGTCTAATAAAAGTCTGCAGTTGACCTCTATACTGAACAAATGCATAAAAATATTACTGAGTGCACCTTCGCAAATGTCCAATCATAGCAAAAGAAGCCACAACATCATGACAAACCCTTTGATTTGTTTGAATCACTACCTTTAATATAGGCTAGAACAGGGACACACAGTCCGCACATTATCTGCAGCGTTACATACATGAAAGAGATCACAGAATGGGACGGTGTGCAGGTGTGATGTGATATGTGCTGTCCTCAGTGTAGTTCAAGAAGAGTCCGTTGAGTACATAAAATTATATTCAATACACACTAACTGACACCAGTGCATTTTTCAAGTTGGCTGTCTGTGAAATCCAGAGCGAAGAGAGACGAGGCTGACGCAGACCGCAGGGTTCGAGTGAATGGGAGAGGGGCTGTACATCAGCAGGACTTCACCACAGGTGTGTTTCTCGGATCTCGGCGATCACATGACTGGCTTTCTGCAAGGCCTAGGGGTAGAGGAGAGCATACATGTTTCTCATTACATAACAGGATAAAATACAATCATGTCAAAAATAAAATGATATAAAAACCATTTATTAGCCTCTACATTAATATTACTTGTTATTCATTAAATGAGTTAAATAATAAAACAAGGTAAACAATCAATTAATGATACACAATAAATAATGATAGTCAATTAACAATGAAATTTTAATTTAATAATAGATCATCGATAATAATGAACAACAAATTGCATATTAATGCATTATTATTACAAATTATATAAGCTATGATACATTTATTAAATAATTTATTATAATTACAATTAATGTAGTGTTTATGCATCAGATTTTACATTAATATATATATTTTATTAATATACATCATTAAGTAAAAATGACTAGTAGTAGTATTATAAAATAATATTAAATTTAAAGGCTACTCTGCATTAATACGCATTTTATATTAATATTATAGTAAATGTTACTCTCCATTAATAGACATGTCATATTAATATAAAATACTAATTATATAATATTAAATATTTATTTAATGCTATTATTTAATCTTAAATAATTATCCATTATTAATATTCATGTAAAGGCTACTCTGCTTTACTAAACTACTATTACGTTAATAAACAATATAATTGTTTTCTAATTATTAATACACACTAACTAATAATTAAATTATATTAATAAAAAATATTATGACCAATATTATTATTATTAACAACAATTAATAAAATGGTATTGAAAAGCCTACTCCCCATTACAACACATTTTATTTTTATATTATTACTAATTATACATTTTTGATTATTATTTCATTACTTTTGTTGTTTCATAGTCATAATAGCAGTATTATTAATATTGCAATAACTACATTACTAAGCGTAAGATAAAAAAAAGATTAAAAGAAATATATATTATTGTAAATTCATACACTACAAACATTTTTACTGTAACGTACACTATTAGTAATTACATAGCTCATTATTGCAGCGGTTACCTTCAGCATATCAGCAGCCTCATTGCGGCGCTGGGCCATGTCCTCGGACTCTGTGAGGAGATCGTCCAGCAGGGCGGGTTTATACAGCTGCCCCACTAACTCGCTCTGTAAGCTGTCCTTCACGTGGTTCACCAGGAAGTGCATCACAGCCTTTGGAACACTGCAGAGACAGAGAAACAGAATGAGCAATCTGCTCAAAACAAGAAACCAGAAACTAATTCACCTGGCATGTACTTCACCTGTCCTGGATGTTTTTACGGACAATGAGGAAATACGACTTGATGAGCCTCTCGATGACCTCGCAGTCCCTTTGTTCACGAGCAGACAGTTTCCGGGCGACGGGCACAGGCTGATCAAAGATCAGAACAAATCAACACTAACTCACTGCGGCCGTGTTAGCAAATGCCTCTCAAAGCTCTGTGTGCCCTCAGTATTTATTTGACTCGTTTTAAGTCATTTCTGTGGTATAAACAAATGTAATTGAATTGTACGGACTCACCACATCGAGCAGGTTCACTGCGTGACCCTTCTGAGGGCTGGCGGGGATGGAGCTCTGTGGTTTAGTCTTGTCTTCACCCTGGCCTTCGTCTCCTTTCTTCAACATGCCTCTCCAGGCCCCTGTTCCTCCTTCCTGCTCCCCCTGAGCTCCTCCAGCCATCTAACACACACAAACAACACCACCCCATGACTGACCGCTCACTAGTGATTCATGCACCTTCCCATGCAGTCCATTGGTGTTTTACATATTGTTTTTAGGCTTCAAACTTAACACATAAAACACCAACTTGGGCCTTTAACCGACAAGAAACAACTGCCAAAAACAGCAGCAGTTGTCCAGGGTCTTCAAAAGGAACCTTTAAACCAAGCACATAACACAAGTTTGAGAAGATACGGACAAGTTAAACCCAAACTGCACAGCAAAAACCTGATCTGCTGTCAGTTTAGAGGTCGGTGACCATGCAGTCAGGGGGAGCAGTTTGAGTGGGTTGAAAATCAACTCCATGCTTTGCCCCTACACACAGGGGGCGCCACACACCTTAGGGCCATCGCCCTCAGCAGGCGGCTGCTCGGTGGGCGACACTGACTGCCCACCAGGACCTTTTAAGGACTATAAAGAGAGACAGGAAGAGAAAAGACTAGTCAGCTAGAGAGGAAGATCTAATTCTGGAGACTTTGGTTTACGAAACAAACTAATTTCTAGAGAAAGAGCATTGCAGATTGCACTCCATTGCATTTTGGTGTAAAAAATATACAATATAACCCCCTCATGATTTAACATCATACCTTATCACGGGGTACCGCTGAGGGAAGCTCTCTCATTCGGTTACGCCTCTGCTCCTGTTATGAAGACAACAAGAATAAACTTCACACTGAAATATGTTCTAATCAATGCAAGTCTGAATTAAAACGTCTAATAAAATATCTGTAAACCTCAATGTTGTTGTTCATGAGCCCACAGGCATCTGCGAAGTCTGGGTGTTTGGTGTTAATGTAAGCCAACTCTATCGCCACAAGATTGTGAACCTGGAGCACAGCGGAAACACTGATTTAGAGAAGATGCACAGGCACATAAAAAGCATGAAAGTAAAAAAACAAACAATCAAACCATCTCATTGGTGACCGGTAGCCTCTTCCTGAGAAGAGAAGTGACCACTTCTACTATGGCATCGTGGAGCTTTGGAAACCTGAGCAACTCCTAGGAAAGAAATAACTTCATAAAATCACTAAATATTTAAATAACGCTGATAAAACCATCTAATTATTTAAGTACCAGCAATTATATTTGACTGAAAATGTTGGATGAGGAAAGGTTCAAGTAAAAAGTGTCTCTTTAGTTTCATAATCAGCTTAGTATATATTTTCAACATAATAATTATAAAATAATAACACTAATAAAATTACACACACAAATCAGACAATTTGGGTGAAAGTAATAATACAGAATTATATAAAAAAATTCTATATTAATATTCACAAAAGTCACAAATATGAAAATGATGATAAACAACAACTATAAAAATAGTAAGAATATAACAGTATAACAATTCATAAAAAATAAAATAAAATGCTAATTAAACTAGCATAATATTAATACAATGTAATAAACAAGAAACAGTTCAAGAATAAATGGTTGTACAATAAATATTAATAATAATAATAATCATATTATTGGAATCAACACTGAGCATGATTCTAATGGCATTGTTCCTTGGTGTCATTATTGTTATAATCATGATGTGGATTTTGACAACCATGTTTATTAAAGCTTCATATATAGTTCTTAGCATGTACAGACCTTAATTGATGCACTGTATAACAGTGGTAAAAAATTAGACATAATGCAACAAGCAAAGAACAACATATGCAGAGCAACAACTAATCAGTCTACCTGAGTGCTGTAGTTGCTGCAGTGCTGAATGATCCTCTGCATCTCCTCATGCACCAGCTCCACACAGCGCAGACTGGGCTCCTCCAGACGCTTCACCTGTCTCTTCACCAGCAGCTCAAACGACACCTCAGGCACGAACAGAGCAGGACGGGGACCCTGAGGAAACACAACTACATTACAAACTATACACTTCACACTATTGAGGTCTACAGTGCTATACAAGAGCCTCTTTAAATCACTCTGATAATGAAAGGTTCCTCAAACCTGCAACACACTGCAGCTCAATGAAGATCACAGCTAGCTGCAGTTTCCATTTTATAGCCATACAAGTACAGTCTGGACTAAATTCAAATTCTAAAAAGGATGCAGGAGTCAAAACCTACCGTAGCATTCCTAATAGCTGTGAGAACATCTATAGTAGTAAGTCCTCCAAGAGGATCGACTGACTCCAATGTCCTTCCGAATGTCTCGTGGAAAATGTAGCAAATTCGTGCACCACCACACCTAAAATATTAGAACAAACAACTATGGTTATTACTAATACCACATAGTTCGTGGTCAGCCAGATCAATTTCTTTTCAGCAAGGCTGCATTAAATTGATCAACTGATCAACATTAAAATTTGAAATATAGTCAAATAGGAAAAAAGATATTGTAAACTGTAGTAATATTTCATAATAATACAAATTTTATTGTATTTTGAAAGCCACTGAAAAAAAAGGGTGACTTATTGTGACTTATTATTCTAGATATAAACCTGCAATTTGAAAATAAAAACAATTGCGTTATAACTCATAATTGCGACTTTCTAAGTCACAACAGTGAGAAAGATACAATTCTGAGAACATAGTCTTTTTCCCCCTCAAAAGTGGACAGTTGTGAGTTTACATCTCACAAGCCAGAATTGCAAGATATAAAGATTTACAGTCGCAATTCTAACTTCTTACAATTTTTTATTCAGTGGCAGAAACTGGCTTCCATACAAAGCCCAATGAGCAAAAGAGACTTATTTCAAAAACACACACACATATACATATATATATATATAAAAAATTTAAATATATTCATATCAACCCGAAACTTGTGAATGGTAGCATATATAGCAAATAAAACAGCTTTATTTGAGTGACTGGAAGAAAAGGGGAACTAACAGTTCAGCGGTCTCAATGTATTTGGCTGTTCCTTCAATAGTGTTACAGTACTCGGTGGCGAACTTTGTAATGAGCTGCAGCAGGGTGGCGCTCATGTCCTCCACCGGTTCGCCGTAGCTGCTGAGCAGGGACTGATACTGAGCTGCTAAAACGTTGATACGGGTCTTCAGCTCTGGCAGACAGTCCCTAATGTGATGCATCAATAACCTAGTGAAAAAATTTTGATTTTAATACTTGAAAAGCAGATATGCTCCGTAAAATGAATAAAATGTGATGTTTGAAGCTTAAACTCTCACCTATTTAATGTTCTGGCGAGATACTTTGTTCCATTTCTGTTGGCGAGGGAGGGGTATTTCTTCTGCAGGAAGGCATGCTCATCACGGATGGAGTCTGCCACACTTTTTTTATTATTGATGTCCAGCTGACTCCTGTATTAGGTCATTTAGCCATTAAAAATATTTCTGAAAGAATACATATAAGGTAAAATTTCAAAATTTTATTACCATATTTCCCCCTAACTATAGATGTAGATTAAATCAGATACAGTCCTCCTGTATTTTCACCCTCTTATTTTCCATTTTAATTTAATAATAACATTATATTACATTTTTTTCCATTTTCTTTCTTTCCCATTTTATTTAACTTTAAAATATTGGAAATTTTTTCTAAAGAAAAATTTTAACTGTTATTTAAATATTAATATACATATTTTTAAGCAAATCTGATT
>JAUMHP010000084.1:8530765-8551190 GCA_032361065.1 Enteromius trimaculatus
TCTATATATATATATATAATTTTATAAAATTGTATATTATAATAATAGTAAGTATATTAAATATCATACATTCATATGTTATAATATAAACATTAAAATCTAGTTAATATTTATACACACATAAAGACATCCAAAATAAGGGTTTTTATGTATGCCGTGTATATTTATTATGTATACTAAGTATTTGCATGCATGTGTTTGTATTTCTATATAGATAATAAATATATATATGTGTGTGTGTGTATAAAACAAAACATTTGTTTTAAATATTTGTAAATATTTAAATATATATCTATTATAATATACCTGTTTTATGCATGTTGAAACTCTTCATGTATCTCCTCCATTTGTGTCTGCAGGGATGATGACGACATCAATGACGTGGCATCCATGGCTGGTGTGAACTTAAATGAGGAGAACGCCCGTATCTTGGCCACAGGTTCGGAGCTGGTGGGCACCCAGATCCGTTCCTGTAAGGACGAGGCCTTCCTTCCCGCCAGCCTGCTCCACAAACGTCTCCTGGAGACTGGTACGCAAAACCCGCCGCTGAAATACTCTCATCGGCAGTCTGGCAATGTGCTTGTCAGGATCAGTTTCTCCTGGCAGGTTTACAGTCATAAAGAGGTTTAGGCTGTACCGCCACTGTGTGGGCAGTTAATATTCTGTCTAATTACTGTATCAATGTTGACTGACGTTGTTTGAGGGCGGATCTTTAAATGGGTGTGGGATTATGAATGGATTTAAACAAAAAGCTGATGAAAGCTGGCCCGATGAGACGGGAAAGATGTGTCACTCTTTTCTAAGCATTATGATTCGGAGAGAGGAAGCTGTATAGATTATATTTTTAGCCAGATTTACAGTCAGGCATATGAATAAAGTTTACAAGGGATCTGAACACTAATACTATGTGCTACATGATTTAAAAAAAAAACAAAACTAGCCAATCAGTAGCCACAAACCTTAGAGTCATAAATGATCAGTGTATAATTAGGCTAGGTTCATATTTTATTTATGTAAATCACATTTTGTGATATATGTAACAAAGTATATATTAACAGTGTTGTTATTAGTATTACAACTGCTTTTTTATTTCCAATATTTATACATGGACAACATTTTTTTTTAGTTGTATGTTATTTTTCTGTTAATATTTACTATTGTAGCATCTATTAATATTTTACATTTAGAGTGACCCACCCTAAACTTAAAAAAAAGCAGAGATTCAGTGATCTGTGACGTTCCAGTTCTCTCTTCTTGATCTCCGCATAGGACTAGGGCACTTTCTAGTGCACTTCTTACTGGTCACTCACTTGCTAAGTCAGGCTAATGAATGTCCTGTGTCCGAGCTTCAGGCTTCCTCGGGCTGCGTATGAATACTTTATAGGCCGTCTTCTGATGGCTCTCTGTTAGTTTGCTGTGTGCTGAAATGTGAGGTTGCCTCAGGCCTCTTCCCTGACAAGGTCACTTGCATGCACTCCGAATGTCCCTGCCTAAACAAACAATGCACAATTCAAGGACTAGATGCCTACGAATCTCCATGCTTATAGATGATACTTGTAAACAAATAGGATTTTCTGCATTTCATAGAAACCGTGAGCATGCTTGCTCTCATAAGTCACAGCCATGCTGAAGATGATGCTGAGGTCTTCTAGATAGTTCTTGGGGTGTTCCTGAGCACCCGTTTGTTTTGCAGCCAACACTAACACTAAGTCAAGCATGATTATGTTTTAAGTGTAATGTACACAATACTGGTTTTAAAATTTAAATTTTAAGATTTAAAAATGTTAAAAGTCTTTAAGCTCACTAGGCCACAAAAATGCAGTAAAAAACTAATATTGCAAAATAATATTACAATTTCAGAGGACTTCTTTTTTGTTTGGAATTTGTTCCTGATTTTAATATAATAATTGGTGCTCAAGAAATGTTTCTTATTATCGGTGTTTAAAACTGTTGTTCTGCTTAAAGGGACAGTTTACCCCAAAATGAAAATTCTGTCATTATTTACTTACCTTTGACCTTTGTTCATCTTCAGAACAAAGATTAAGGTGTTTTGATCAAATCCAAGAGCTTTGTGACCTTGAAGAGACCGCAACTAACTAACATGTTTAAGGCCAGAAAGGTAGTAAGTAAGGGCATTAAATAGTCCACGTGACATCAGAGATTCAACTGTAATGATATGAAGCCGTGAAAATGCTTTTTGTGCACACAAAAAAACAATATAATTACTTAATTCAACAACAACTTCTCTTCCTTGTCACTTGCCATGCATTCACGAGTT
Organism: Enteromius trimaculatus; assembly: GCA_032361065.1. NCBI lineage: Eukaryota > Metazoa > Chordata > Actinopteri > Cypriniformes > Cyprinidae > Enteromius > Enteromius trimaculatus. The sequence goes on from JAUMHP010000084.1 coordinate 8,533,044, forward strand.
GAACCACTAATGTCACACTAATGTCATGTTACTACCTTTCTGGGTCTTGAAGTTGTCGATTGCATTGATGTCAATGGAGGGTCAGATAACGCTCATATTTCAGCATAAACTATTTTCTGTTCTGAAAATGAATTAAGATCTTACAGGTTTGGAACGTGATCAGAGTTTGTGAGTAGTGACCAAACCTTCATTTTTGGGTGAAGTATCCCTTTAAGATTTTGTGGAAAAGTTCACAATATTACTGATGTGTACTCTGTATGTAAAAAATGAGACCGAATACCCAAATTCCATACATGCACCAGCATCTCATTAGTAATAATTAGTTATAAATCCCTTTAAAGAGGTCTTGAAGAACACTAAGAAACAGGAGACTGTCATATAGACGTGAGGCAGGTCTTTGGATCCCTCTCATCCAAAAAAGCACCCTCCATTATTGTATTTAAGCAAACTCTTTCTCCCCCCGTGCGCTTGATTTAGCACACAGTGCATACCAATGAGTGCCTGCGGATATGTGCTATTACATGGAGCCCGGCTGTGGTTGTTATGCTGTCGCCAGCGGGGTGGAGTGTGTTAAAAATGTAAATCTTCCTCCGGGGGAGTTCTGTGTGTGTGTGTGTGATGCTTTCAGCTTGATAGCTGGAGGAGGGAACGGGGAGGAGGTGTGTTGCGCCACCTGCTGGATGTGATGTGGAGAGAGTGATGGGAAGTGAGTGTGTGGGTGTGACAGATGCAAAGTGTGGCAGGGAAGTGTTTACCAGTTAAATTAGGTCATATCATGAGGCAGGTTTGAGAAGCAAAACAATAATGCTTGTCTTTTAATTGGTTTGGTGCTTCAGGCTCCTAGAATCACTTTTCTTCACTTTTCTTCTACCTTCCCGAGCGACTTTTAACACCAAATTTTGTATCGTTTCAGCCAAGAAGTTCGGCGTGACGGAGGTGTCAATGGAGACGGTCACTCTCATTTCTCACGCCACTCAGTCCAGGCTGCGCTCCATGCTGGAGAAAGTCTCGACTGTTGCGCAACACCGTGTCGACTCCTGCAAAGTAAGAACCAATACTTCAGCCGCTCACTCCAGAACTTCAAAGAGAAACAGCAAACTGACTTTTCCCGCCGAACATTTCTCATTATAAGTCTTTCATGCTGAAAATGCTACTGTAAATGTTAACTCTAACCAGAGTCTTGATCGTGGAAGATACACTAGTAAGACTTATGAGGGTAAGACTTTTGTTGTGTAGCATAATACGAAACTCCAAAACAAGAATCATTTTTTTTTCATTAGTTATTCTAACATGATTATAATGAATGATTATATAATGATTAAAATGTCATTCTAACATGACTTAACTTGGAACCATGGACAGAAATTAAGGATAATATATATTTATAAGCTCATCAAGGCTGCATTTATTTGATCACAAATACCATAAAATTGTATTCCAATACAAAATATATTTATACGAATATATTATTTGTGAAATATAATATATATTGTGGGTTTTCTTTTTATTATTTATTTAAAAAAAATATTAAACCTGTAATTACTTTTTTGTGATTTTTGATGAATAAAAAGAAAAGTATTTGTTAAAAATAGAAATCTTTTCTAACAATATACTTTATTCATCAATAGTTAATAGTTAATACATTTTTAATTTTTTTTACTTATTTATTTATTTATTTATTTTTAAGAAATTAATACTTTTGCCCACCGATGATGTGTTAATATAATAAAAACATTTACATTGTTAGGAAAGATTTATATTTTGAATAAATGCTGTTCTTTTTTATTTAATCATCAAATAATCCTGACAAAAAAAAATTACAGGTTTCAAAAAAAATATTTGGCAGCTCAGCTGTTTTCCACATTGATAATACTAATAATAATTCAGCAAATTAGAATGATTACTGAAGTGTCATGTGACGCTTAAGACTGGAGTTGCTGATGAAAATTCAGCTTTGCATCACAGGAATAAATTTAATTTAAAAGTGTATTAAAATAAAAACTATTATTTTATATTGTAATAACATTTTACAATATTATTGTTTGTTTTATTTTGTATTTTTGATCAAATAAATGTGAGCATAAGAGACCTATTTAAGTCTTGCTGATCCCAACCTTTTAGCAGTTGTGAAACAAATATATGAATACATTTTAATAATAATTGTGTAATAATAATATTTTAGGGGTAATAATGGAATGTTTAAAAATGTAATTACAAAGCTGAATTTTTAGCAGCCATTACTTCAGACTTTAGTGTCACATGATCCTTCAGAAATCACTCTAATTATGATGATCTGGCACTCAAGAAGCAAACAAAACAGTTGTGTTGCTTAATATTTTTTTTAATAAAACATGCATAATCCAAAAATAATTCCGAAACCAAAGTGGTATTGATCACAATAGTTTGTAATTGTTAATGTAGAGTACCAAGGCTTCCTGTATTTATTGGTAAGTAAAAATGACAGGTTTTTGTTTTATTCATTATTTGATTATTGTATCTTAAATGATCCTGGTTTTGTTAAACTTGTTATCATAGACGCCTAAAAGTAATGAAAGCTTAAGTTTTCTAAAAACAACTAGAAAATCTAGACTTTTAAATCTAAGACTTGGAAATCTAGACTTTTGTAGTAGGGGAAAAAATGCGGATATGGTGTCATGTTGCGATTTGTCCCATTCTGATTTTGAAACAAACTGTTCAAAATGAGCAACTGGCACGGCTTTATGAAGTCAGCCTGTTGACATCAGCGAAAAACAAGCCAAACTTGAATGGAGACGGGAAAAGTTGGCCCTGCGAGTGAGGCGCAGCCTCAGCGCAAAAGAAAGCGCGCAAGAAGAGATGAGAAGAGCAGTGCCATTCCTGCTGCTAATAGGCTATAGCCTCAGAAGTGCATGAAAATGTGTGGGTTCCTGTGGCTGTGTGTGTGCGTGTGCGTCTCTCGGCTTTGGTCCTCCGCTGCGCCTCACGCAGCTCTTTTACCTGCAACACTAGAACAACCATCGCAAGAAAAAGAGTCGGGGGTTGCCTCACAGAAACGCTGCGAAACGCACAATTATCCCATTAGCTCTGGGTGACCTACTAACTTCACTTTCATTTACGCACCAAATGGAAAAGACTGAAACTTTAGGCGAGCTGGAGAAAAAGTTAGTTCACTCTCATAACAACGTAAAGGTGATGAACTTGTTGATGAGGAGTTTTGTTTTTTCTCTCCCCAGGATGAGGAGCTCTACGAGCAGGCGTCGGATGTACGGACCCAGCTGAAATTCTTCGAGCAGCTGGAGAAGATTGAGAAGCAGAGGAAAGATGACGAAGAACGGGAGCTGCTTATGAAAGCCGCAAAAGTAGGTTTGAGTAATGCGGGAGTGGCCATTGGCGCCAGTCTGCCCATCAGCACCTTGCCAGTGAACGCTGGCTTTTCCCGCACGTGTTGGCCACAGTTTAAAAGAAACCGGTTGTGCTTTTAAAGCTCGGAGAGAAAAGGCAGTGTTATTAAGACACAAGATTGCACTTGGTCTGCTTCATACTGTAGCAAATTGCAGTAATGGCAAAGCCAGAGGGATTTATCCAGTCTCGAGTTGATTTGATTGCACTGTTGCCTGGACTGGAGTACATCAGGGGAAAGGGAATGAGTCTTCTGTTAGGGAGCGAGAGAGGATGTTTTAAATTTGCCTTGAAGTTGCTTTCTTTCTAAGGAAGTGACACTATCTCACTCACAGAGTTTGTTGGGGGAAAAAATCATGTTATATGTAATGGATGAACCTTAAGGCATCACTACCTTTTTGGCACCAATCAAGTGAATGCTGCTTATAAATTAATCAAGACTACATGGCTTTTTAAAAAAATACTGTATATAGGTAGACATTAGGTTTAGAAGGAATTTTCTAGGTTTTAAGCGATTTTGGCTGGGATGGACTGGTGGGTGGTTTTTGATATTACATTTTTTATTTGAAATGCAAGGATGCACCAATATTAATATTATGGCTGGTACAGATAAGCCAGTGATTATTTTTAAATTATATAACTGATAAATGGATGACAGCAAAATTCTGTACTATTTAAATAATAAAAAAGGTAGAAATAAATTATATATATATAATATATATATATGTGTGTGTGTGTATATATATGTATGTATGTATGTATGTATATATACATATATACAAAGTTATTTTCTGTGGTAATCAACTATTTTGTATTGAACAAATCCCAGCTCTCTTATTCTGTTAAATGCGTACATACTGTATTCCATGATATTAAAATTCCGGTTTATATAAGCCGATAATCATTTTCTTGTTATAACTGATAGTTGTCCGAAATTTAAACTATATTTTAAAACAAATCTTGATTTGTTGAGATTTATGCAAAGATTTTACTGTGATGTTAGTTAAATAGAAATTAGTACTTTCAGTTCAGAAATTACAATATGCTGTCTAAATGTAAAAAAAATATAAAAGGAACCAACAATGTCCTAAGTAGTAATTATCCAAAATTGCTTGATATAATTGCCGTTCAATTCAAATAATTTCAATTTTTTTAAAACCAATATCTGTAATATCGCCCGATACTTAATGTACATAATTTTGTGGGACAATACTTGCATTGAAACCAGAACACTGTTTTTTTTTTTTTTTTTTGTGATTTAAGTTAATTAAAACCAATTAAATCCCATCTCTATATGGATCTGTTCAGAAACAGAATTGCATATTACTTGCATATCAGTTCTTAACTATTTCATTTGTGATGGTGGCACTTGAGACTGCATATAGATTGCAAAGCAGCAACAAACTGCTAGTAGCAACTTCCCAGCATGCACTGCTCTCCATTGAAGTTTCACTCCTTAAGATACGGTGGGGGTGTGACAGTTCCCCACAGGAATAGGACATGGCAACATGAAAGCAGAGGTAATTAGTTGACTTAAACGACAAAAGCTGATGATGACGCCGACAATGTCCCGCTCCAGAGTGACTCCCAGTGCACCGCCGTCCCTATTCTAATTAATGCAGTCGGCTAATTGAGATGTCAGCCAGCAGATAATTGTTCTTCTGTTTTCTGTTACCGGTCTCATATAAATACTGTTTGAGAATATACTTGACCCATTTGCATTTGATTTGTTGTCATTGTAGAGGTATTGTCACAGACACTTAATGTGCAGCAAAAGTTTAGGTAAACTCTATTATTCTCTAGTTTTTCATATTTGTATTCTGACGTTTTTCATGTGCAGCACAAATTTAAAGATTATTATTTTAAGCAAAAATAACATCTATATAAGTGTATGTATGGTGCATGAGTAAATAATGACAGTATATTTATTTCTGGATGAACTGTTTGGTTATTTTTTGATTATTTTCCGAACGGATATTTCTGCTCTAATTTTGTTCATCTAAATTCTGGATCTAATTTAAACTGGTCTATTTCAGTTCTAATGTTTCTCTTTGCTTGCAGAGTCGCTCGAGGCAGGAGGATCCCGAACAGGCTCGGCTTAAACAGAAAGCTAAAGAGGTGAGCTTTATGGAAGACTATTTAATAGTACTAATAAAAGTGCTCGACATACATTTTTCATGATTATGCCATTGCTATGACTTTGACATCATTTAGTCTGACATTGAGACAAATGGTCTCATACGATTCCTAACAAGTTTATTACCGCATGGGGTGGGGGGGTGGGAGAGTCATCATTTTGCTGAGATGTCACACCGCCCGGCTGCCATCATGAGTCTAATCTTTGGCTTGTGGGGGGCATGGCATGTCTGAGCAGTAGAGATTTTTCATCAGGTTTAATGGCAATGAAAGCAAAATGACTTCATTTCGTGGAAGCAAAAGCAGGTATTTTGGAGAATAGTTGCTAGTTCAGAAACAATGAATGGGGGCCGGTGCTGTCAATCTTCAAGCAAGATGCCAAAGCTCTATAAGTATCAAAAAGGATTTGTGTATGTGCTATATTTCAAGTTTTGAGAAATCAAACAATAGCTTTGTGTAGCTTTCTGCAGCCTGAAAGCTCCAGTCCACACTCATTGTTTTTGCATGATGTGGCTATAAAATAAGTTCTTCTGTGATTTTTGCATATACATTTGAATTCTTTTTCTTTAGAAGTGACCTGTTTCAACTTGGATTAGTTGGGCAAAAAAAGTCCTCATTAGTATAGTGAACAGCTTTGAGGCTGTAATTTCCATTCAATGCCAAACAGGAACTAACAATTTTGGATACAGGAATTGGCCCATTTTTAGAAAAAACGAAACGCATGCCTCTGTTGTCATTTCCCCTCCGTTCTGTAAATAAACAGTTTACACCCCATATGTCGCTATGTCACCATATGTCTCTGTTTGTATTGACAACCACTGTTAGATCTCATCCGTCAAAGAGGATCTTTTCTGAACCCCAGCGATCATTCGAAGCATGTTTTATTCAAATCTAGAGCCGCAGAGCCCATTGTCTCTCTGTTGCTGTGGATATATTGTTTGTTTCAGCACTCTGTTGTTTTTCTTACCTGAGGGCATATCGTTATGGAGAAAGAGAGAAGCACTTCTTGAAGCTTCTTTGGTCTTGCTGCATCTCCTGTTTTTAGATCACAGTATAGCTAACTAGACTGGTAAAGAGAAACGCTGAACAGCACAGTTCTATATATTTATTTACATGGTTCACCTCAAAGCAAAATGGCAGCTCCTCTTCTTTGTTGAAGACCTGTCTTGAAGCCCAGACAGCTGCCTCTGAACCTCTGTCTCTGATTTCTTACCTTGCTCTTACTGAAACAGGAAAAACAGGAAGTTGGAGTGGGACATCAGAAAATATCCTCTATTTTTCAGTTTCAGTATGTATGTATTTATGTATATGTGTGTGTGTGTATATGTATATGTGTGTATATATATATATATATATATATATATTTATTACACACACACACATATATACATACATATGTGTGTGTGTGTATATACATAAAACTTATATGTATATATATGTATCAGAAAAAAATTTACTTTTAAAATTCACAATTGTATTTACAATTTATGATAAGCTTTTGCTTAATGTTTTCAATTATCACTTCTGCTTCTATAACTATAAATGTATTTTAGAATCGTAAAGTGTTAAACACCCGTGGAGGTGATATTTTTTTTTTCGTGCTTTAACCATACAGATTGTTGGCTGATTGAGTAAACAAACCAATCAACATCTTCATTTAGCGGCCAAGATTTTCGTAACTGCACATGTTGTATGCACATTCTGATTCTAGTGGGATGTGAAATCAGTTTTTGGAAACTTGCTCAACTGTCTTGTTTTCTTGGATTGTTGCATTGACTCATTATCAAGGGTTTACGCCTTGTGCTTCACCTTGTTAATAAGGAGTTCTGGAAGGTGATAGATCCTCCGAACACCCCAGAGCTCCAAACTGCCACTCACTCACAGAAAGAGCTCAGCAGCTGATATTCAGCATATCAAAGACTCCCAGAATCGAGCTAGAATAAAGATCAGGAATGGTGTTTGGTGTTTTCTCACGTCCTTCATCCAGCACTCTAATTGAACCGCTACACTCAGCATCAACCTGTGCGGTTATTAAGGTGTTTCTCTCAGGCGAGTCATTCTGCTGGGCCGGACTGCAGATAAGGATCAATAGAGATGGAGAGCAGCGCTGGCAGGCTCAGCGTCTCTGCCTTTCTCTCTTGCGCCTGACCTTTGTAAATGATTATAGACTACAAGCGTTTGTTTCTTCGCCACCTCCTGTCTCTCTGTCTCACAAATGGACAGGTAGGCAATTGAGAGAAAATGACATTTCGACAAAACTAGTACTTTCTAAACTCAGCCATTTGAGCAAATCCCCATCAACATAACAGTTAATATAGCAATATACAAAAATACATTTTTTACAATTTATTTATATATAATGAAATTTCCGTTCAAATGTTTTGTATCTGTGGAAAGACTTTAAAAAAAATATTAAAGCATAATATATTTTCAACATTGTTAATGTTTCTTGTACAGCGTATCATCATTAGAATGATATCTGAAGAATCAAGTGACATCACAGGAATAAAAGATATTTTAATTATATTTTTTAAAACATTAAAATAGATATTAGCTCTTTTAAATGACTGAAATATCTTTTTTTTTTTTTTTTTTATTGCTTTTTTTAATTATCTATCTATTTATAATATCTATTATTTTAAAAAATTATTATTTTATTTATTTATTTATTTTTACTAAAAGCTGTCTTGGTATGCATAAGGCTGAAATTTTGAATATTACTATCTGTATATATTCTATTCAACAAAATGCATAAGGAGATATGTAATCTATTAATATAATATAATGGCTGCATAGAGATTCCATATAGATTAAAAACTTGAAGTTATACTCTTATTTTAAGGAGTGTAACTTCGAGGGAGAGCAGTGCATGCTGGTGAGTTGCTAGTAGCCATTAATTGCTGCTTTGGAATCTACATGCAGTCTCAAGATTTTAATTATAATGCAATTTATGATTTTTCAAAAGAGCCATGCTTTTTAAGGTCAGGTTTTTTATGTTATAGCTGAAATAGTTCAGCATTTTGAAATCCTGTTTTTCCATTGATCATCCAAACAATTAGTCCTGCCCCAAACTTGCACAAATGGTTAAGAAAGCGATATTCTATTTTATTTTTTAAAAAGAATACACACACTTCATCTTACATTTTCAAAGATGATCACTGGACTTAATTTAACATGCAGATTTGTGAGGCCGTGTGAAAGAAAGGTAAAGCATTCATTGTTATTGCATACTATATTGAATGCATACAGTATGTACTATGCAGCAAGTAATATGCTACAATTCCCTTCTGAACACAGCCGTAGTGTTACATGCTTCTGAATTTAAGCAAGCGAGTGGAGGTTCTCCAATCGGTATTCACAGCGGCGAAGAACCGTGTTAAAGTTGAGCAGCAGGTTTTGTGATTGAGGTCAGTCATTAAACAGTGATTATGTGGAGCTACAGAGCTCTGGATTACAGATGGCGTAACTAGGTTCCCCTTTCACTCCTCATCAAATAATCGAATATGAACGCAAGTCAGCGCTCTAGCTGCAGGCGGTGAGAGAAGATCAGCCGTGACACCAAACAGTCCCTGTCCTTCTAGTACCTTGTGTTAAACTCCTCGAGTCGCTGCATTGTGTCCGTACAGGGCCTCCTTACCTCACATTACTTCAAACAGATCCACTCACACCCCACCGTCGTCTCTTTTATGTGCCCTCGGGTGATTTCACCGTAGCTGTCAGGGTCAGGTGAAAGTTCAGTGCACCAGATCACTGACATGCAGCGGTGGCTCTGGCCGTGTTTACGTGTCAGCTCGCTCTCTCCAGGGCATCCATGCGTGTGCATGCAATGTGCACGACTTCCCTTTCGATTAGCATAACCCTGACTTAATTAGCATGTAAACGTTGCCTTGAATTAGCGGTTTGTCAATTTCCCCCTCTTCATTATGTTATTTAGTTTGTATTTGTGAAAGGAGGGGCGGGCGGCGCAATTATTTGGACAAATTGTTTCTAGCAGCACAAGTGACAAATTCAGTCAATTAAAAGTAATCTACATACACAATGGAAATGTTTTACTCTGCGACTGATTTACGTCATTCCTAAAAAGGAAAACAGTGGTACTATGGTTTCATCTTCTGTCCCCGCTTAGATACCACTGTAAGACTCAAATACCCCTTTACCAGTCAACACAAAAATATAAATTTCTTATAAATAATAATAAATGTTATCATGTATTTACATTTTTTAAATATACTGTGTGTGTGTGTGTATATACATATAATGTAATATTTTATTGCTGGGAAACGATTAATCGGATCCAAAATAAGTTCTTGTGAATGTAATATGTGTGTGTACTGTCTATATGTGTGTATATATGTGTATTTAAGTATGTATACACACACAAACACACACTCTCTTTATATGGACAAAACGTTTGACTACTTTCGTAATTTCCAAGAGTACAAAACTTAACTTTTACATGCATTGTGCTATTCTAGGAAAATGTGTCCTTTTAATTTTATTGCAACAGTTTGGACAGTACCCTTATTTATGGGTAGCAAAATGAAACCATTTCTAGGTCCTCCTGGTTGGGAATCTGTTTGTGGATCTGTCCTGTATCCCACCTCTAATGTTTTGTTCCCACATTTCCCCTACTTGACTTCATAAGTCCAGCGGCCACTCCGGCTCGATGAACGCACTTTCTAATGGGGCCGTCGATGACACACAAAGCCGTTCTTGCTGCTAGTGGGTTTTTTTTGCCAGTTCATGGCCACAGTGGTGTGAGTGTCAGGGTGAGGAGAGGTGAGGACTCTCTGCATTCTGTGCCCGGCAGCACTCACTCCGAGCGGGGGAACAGAGGACGTGCAGCCCCCTCCTCATAAACCCCTCCCGGCATGGCTGGCTCTGTCACTGCCTGCTAGGGTGAGATGACTTTACCTGCGGGCTGTGCTTTTTGAAAATCGCTCGCTCTCTCATTCTCAAACACTCACTCACTTTCTCCCTCATTCCCTCGTGGAAAGAAATTGAATTAAGCACCCAGATACGGCGAAAGCTCTGAGTTATTTGCTGCATTGAAGCTGCGTGTGATGTTCGGAGCTTCATTTGCTCTATAGAGCTCTTCGGGGCAGTTTGGAATGAATGTAAAATACACAGCATACAAATATTTGAAAATGATAATTCAAGTAAGGGAATGTGATACACAGTAATGCTTATTTAGGTACTTGTTATTCACAGACCTACACAATGTATAAATCGTCTGTTTCGCTTGAATGGCTTTGATACAGCGTTCATGCAGTTAATGTTGTTTTTGATGTTCTTGCCATTCAGATGCAGCAGCAGGAACTCGCCCAGATGAGACAGCGGGATGCCAACCTTACAGCCCTTGCCGCCATCGGACCCCGCAAGAAACGCAAGCTTGACTCTCCTGGAGCCTCGGCTGGTGCAGAGGTAAGACCCTCTGGCCCTTATTTATATGGACCTCCATAATAAGGTTCATGTTGGCCAATGCCAAGTAGATTTAAAGCATCTCAGCTCCAAGTGCAAGTCTCAAATAGGGTTTTTTAAACCAAGTGATATTCAAATAATTGAATACAAAAGCAAATCTCAAGGATTCAGAATTGTCATTAGCAAGATTTTAAGCTTTTGCATAAGTTTGAAGTCTTAATCATTCTTTAATAAAGAATTTAAAGCCATAAACCAAATTTACCAGACATGGTTCATAGTACAAACATTACAAAATCTATTTTCTATTTTATGTCCTTTTGTGTACGAATGAATTTCAAAGAACTGCAAATGTTGGAAAAACCTGGTTAAAATATTGGTGTGATGAAATACAGTATAAATGGCTTCAGAAATTAGTCATTCAGTATGGTTAAGTCAGGGGTGGGGAACCCTGGTCCTCGAGGGCCGCAGTCCTCTAAGTTTTTAATGCATCCCTGCTTCACAACACCTGACTCAAATCAAATGGATCCAACAGCCAATGAAGTTCTGCACAATCACTAGTTAATTTGAATCAGGTGTGTTTGCGAAACCTTGCAGGATGAGGGCCAAGGTTCCCCACCCCCTGGGTTAAGTGATCTAAAATATGATTATGCAGAATAAGGTTTATTCTAAAGAATATGTGTGTTTATTAGTAATGATAAACAGACAGTATGCTAATAATATGCATGCTAGTAAGCAACTAGTTAAAAACTAAAAATTTTGCCAAAACATTAACTGTAAAGACATTTATAATGTTACGAAAGGTTTCTGTTTTTAATAAATGCTGTTCTGTTGAACTTTCTATTCAACAGTTTATGCTAAAAATAATCTATCATCATTTCCACAAAATGATAACCAACACTATTGATATTAAAAACATTCTTTTGACCAGCAAATCTGCATTTTATGTTATAGGTTATAACTTGAATTATAATATTATTTCACAGTATTACTGTGTTTTTCATAAAGATGGGCACAAGAGACTTTTGTTCTCTAATTCTCCCTGATTTGTTTGCTTTAAGTTTCTAATTGATGGATCTTTCTTGTCAGGATTTATCATTAGTCTAGTTTTTCATCTGGAATTCTTTTTAAACACACACAAAAATGAATTTGGCGGTGTGTTCCCGCCTATAACATTATTTCTTCTCAGCTCATGGTAATAAGATGAAAATGTATGGCCATAACAAATGCCCCAACCAGTCACATGCTCACAAAATTGAACAAGGCTTGTTTTTGCTAATTTAGTAAATCAAGCCAGTGTCATTTCAGTTCTGTGTAAATATTGTCTTCACATGCTGCTGCCCATGGCATATTATCAATAAGAGACGTGTCAGACGATATCGCACATAAACGATCATTATCACTATCAACAGTAACAGTAGGGGCTGTGTTCTAATGACCCGCCACATGGCTTAGATCCTCTCTTTACTTGCATTTCAGCAATCTGCTGCGGTGAAGGGCACTAAATGTCCCTTATGGAGAGCATGAATAACCAAATAAAAGCATTATTTCAGCTCTATGAATGCACTGCCGACCTCTTTCACTATGCATTACTTTCATCCACCCACATAAAACATAACCAAAACAGATCAGCAAACCTGATGCTTTCGCAGATGAATTTTTGGCATCGCAGGTAGGAGCATTTGCATCTCACATGTCCAGAGTGCAGGCAAAGAGACGTCTTCTCTCTTCATTTTCAGCCCATCATTTCTGTCTTTCACATCCAACTCAATGTTGCCCTCGGCGGTGCCCCCTCCCAACTCGTGTGCAGAAGCTCACACACACCCCCTCGATGTGGAGCAAAGTGAATATGACTTTTCTAAAGGGGTCGGTCCTCGCCCAGGGGTCCGTAGCTGGGCCTCCTCTGAAGGGTCCAGTCAGAGATTTCATCTCCACAGCAATGTGCCTGAAGGGCAGCGTGGCCCGAAGCGGGAGGCAGCCATGTCATAATGGCTCCACTCATTCTTCCCCCACCCCCGCGTCCTGACAGCAAAATACCTCGTCCTTGCTCCCCGTTCGCTTCTAAATAAAAGCTTCCTGCGGAGTCATTCTGCAGGGATCTTCATCGGGATAAAATGCTCAAGTTCTTCTTTGCAGCGGTTGAGGAAAGGGTGGCGTTTTCTGCTTGCTCTTTGTCTGGCCTCAAAGCCCTCGAGGCGGTTTGTTGTTTGATTGCTATTCCATCTGTCTTTGGGTTGATGAAGCATTTAGGCCAGAGGGCAGCCCTTTAGGACTGCTCGAGGGTAGATTAGTCACAAGGGCAGGTGATGGGGACGTTTCTGAAGGGCGAGTTGTAGGGCACGCTGTAATAAAGGCCACCGAGTTCCTGTGGGCCTGCATACCAGACTGAGCCCGCGGGCAGATCACACATGAGGGTTCAGAGTTGAGCTGTCCTAACATGGGCAGCCCATATTAACATGCTCATCCCAGTCCCGAGGCCAGGGGGACGGAGAGGACGACGGATTGAGAAACAATCCATGTGGAAAAAGAGGAAGAGAAGATGTTTTCCAATTGTGTCTGGTGCACTTCTTGTGTTATTACTGTTCTAGTTCTTGAAGATCGCCATTATTCTTGACGCCGGTGAACCGTGAGTCTTCTTGGCCCTTAATATGCTGACATTGTTTTAGCTTGAGTTGAGAAAAGTGAGTGTTCACAGTAAGGATGGGTTCTTCAAAGAATAGCTGAGTCAACAACACAACTATAGCAGTAATGGCACAAAGGTATAATTTAAGCTGATGAATGATAAAAACATTGACAGCCAATCAGAACTCATCCTGCTTTTAAAAGAGCATTTAAAGTGGCAGGCGAAAACATTTGAATGGCTAGTTCAGGGATTACACCATGATTTACTTACCCTCAAAACATCCTAAATGTTTATTACTTTCTTCTTTGACATAAATACAGAGTTGTACTAAAAAAATGTCCCTAACAAGCTTTATAATGGCAGTAAATGTGGGGTCAAGATTTTTAAGCGCAAAAAGTATATCAAATAACATAATAAGAAGCACTCCACATGGGTGATCAGTTAAGGGCTTGTGAAGTGATGCAATGTGTTTGTGTAAAAAAACATCCATCACTGTCGTGTTGTCATCTTAAGCCTAATTAAATGTACAGTATTTCGAAATAGAACTATTCACTTCACATGCTTTTCCTTTGCTGTAAATAAAACTTGGTTCTCTTGAGACTAGCATGTTCTGACTGGAATTTACGCTACGTCTAGGTCATACAAACGCTAGAGATTACATTTTAAATATGGATATTTTTCTTACTTTTAACAGATTTCAGAAAGGCTTAAATAACCCTCCGGAGCCATGTGTAGTTTTTTTATTATTATTATTATTATTTTTTTTTTTTTTTTATGATGGATGGATGTGCTTTTTTGAGCTTAAAAACCCTCCCCGTCCCTATTCAATGGCATTATAGAATTTGAAAGAGTCGGTGTAATGCTTACTTAGTTTTTATGAAAGAAGAAAGCCATGAACACCTTGGTTAGCTGAAGTAAATCATAGGGTGATTTTCATTTTTAAGTGAACTATTCCTTTAACCTTGTTCTTGTAATAAATAAAGTTAGTATGAGTTGGTGTGGATGCTATAGGAAGGATTATTGAATTCTTGACGCCAAACTAAACCACAAGCTCCTTCTTGGTCAGCATACATTCCGTAAGTGTAACATGTTGGCCTGAACTTTCAGCTCAAGTCGAGAAAAGCGAGTATTGTGAGAAGGAAATATGGAGACGGAAAGCAAGAAGAAATGTATCTCTCGTACAAAAAAAGAAGGATGGATATACGGTTGCCCTTCCCTGCAGCAGAATTAACAGGCATCACATGGAAAACAATCTCAGTCCCAGCTATGAAAGAGAGGAGAGGGCCATTAAAAGCAGCCTGAAGGGATGGACTGGACCCAATATCACTAAAGCAAGCTCTCACTCACTGAAGTGAGGGCTCGCTCACAGGCAAAGAACCGTGCAGAGTTCTATAGCCACAATTAAAATCTCCCCCTCTGCCAGATCGGCCAGAGGGCAGAGACTGAATGGGGGAGGGAGGGGGGCGTGGGGGCAGACATGGAATACCAAAGGCAGATTGAAATGTGTAGCCAGTAATGAGCACTACCAAAGCTCAGCTTTTGCAGCAGTGGAGTTTAAACATTACCAATCATTGAACGAAGAGTGTGCTCTTGTTCAGTATGTATCATTAAAGGGGCCGTTCACCCAAAACGAGCATCCTGTCATCATTTACTCACCTTCAAGTTGTTCTAAACTTCAAAGACCAATTGCATATAGATCACAGACTCCAGTCATTTCATCTGCTTATACTCCGCCCTTTCTTACTATAAACTGACTCTGATTCATTCATTCAGATCAGCCTCTTCCAGTTCAACAACTCCAACAATGTCCTCGTCCCTCTTTTTTGATTAGGTATATGTTTTGATAGTTGAGCAAATAAAAAATAAAAAACCCTGAATTCACTTGCAGAATTCCAACAATTGATTTTACAGTTTTTTTATTTAAAAATAACACCGTACTAGAATTTTGATATTGGTATTGACAGAATTCAGTGCATTCCTATTTGCATAATGTCCAGAGCTCTTTTTTTATAACAGGGACTGGCACTGTTCAATTTATTTTAAGTAGTCTTAAGCCATACAATAACTTTTTTTTTTTTTTCTCTCAATAATTTAATATATTATGTGCCGAAAGTCTTTGTTCTCAAATCTTTTTTTTTTTTTTGCACTTGTTCTTTTCGGTTAAGTAATTTGTCAGGTTTATAATTATATTAACATAAATCTAATAAACGTCTTATTGCTTTTCTCATTTAGATGTCTCTTCCACGGGTTCCCAGTAGGCTCCTTTTTTTTTAAGTCTTTACATGCCTACACATCATGCTTTATATGCTACCGTTGTGTGAAGTTATATCATTAATATAAAATTCACACAGATTCTCTTGTTTCCTTTGGCAGATTATGCCGGTTGATTGGAGCTCCAGTGTTTTTTTCATGCGCAGTGATGTGATGAGTCTTGTGTGTGCTATCTGTGGGTTATCTTCATGTGTTGTGACATGATAAGAAGGAGCATGAAGAGTCTGTTATCAGTTTGTAGGGCTTGCGTGGAATAACGTAATGCCAAAAATTGCCTCTTTCTGACCTCAGGCTACCACTGCAAGAAGAGGAAGGTCTTTGTTAGTGGTTAGCGCTTTGTAAGAGTGATGATGTGTTCTGTTTTCCTTAATTTTATATTGATCAACTCCTGCTTTGACAGGCTTTTTTCATCCAATATACTAAGGGAGGTCAAATTGGGTTTATTTATTCGACCCAGATAAATCCTAGTTTCAGACTGAAAAGGATTTTAAATTGGAAGGCTATTTACAGTCTTGTTGTTTTCAGGTAAAATTCAACCGTATTGCAATGATGTTCTTACTGTATTATGCAATTTACAGAGATTTTATAACAGTTAAATATTTCTTTGTAGATCTGACCCACAACTCATAATAGAAAGCTTTGAAGTCAATGAACACTCGATGGACTTACTGTAGTTTGTACAGGGAGTTGACAAAATGGAAAATCCCTTGCAGTATGTAGCTATGATCAAATGAAGAGCAGGGCCTCCAGAACATGTTCAGTTCTTCTTGGAATACTGTTCGAAAACTCTTGAAGTGTGAGGAGTGGAATATTGCATCATTCTCCATGAGGAAAAGTGCCTTGAAGGATGAAGGAGATGCAATTTGCTATTCCTACTGTGTGCTTGAGAACTTTACATGATGGTTCGATGATGCACAGATTGGCAACTTGGACCGACTATAAATGCATTTGACCTTATCTTGGCTTCAAACGTAACATCTAACTATGTCTGTATCACGACTGGTCAGAATGTATTTTTTCCCCACTGCTCTGGGGTTTGTGAGATGTTCTTGCTCCAGTTTAAGCACCTCTTGTTGCCCTTCCATATGTTTCAGTTCTCATGACAAGTTTGTGTAGCTTGTAGCTTGCCTGAGACATGCCGATCTTTGTTGTTGTTGTTGTCTCAACGCTCCTAGAATAACACCCTTTTGTCTTTATGTACCTGTTAACGGCTAATGAAGATTCTGTGGGGTGTTTGGTGAGACAAATAAGGTGCTCCACATTTAATTCTAATAATAACATCACAATAGCCCTCAAAGAGGAACGTTTCCAGCCATCGACTCTTTTAGAATGCAAGTGCATGCTTTTCGCTAGCTTATAATGATGCCCCTGTATTTTGCCCACATCAATGAAAAAGCATTCGGCTCCATCAACAAAGTCAAGCCTTTGGCGCTTTAAAGATGCCCATCTCAGAAATTAATTACCTCCCTTGTTAATCTTCACTAATTAAAATGGTAAGTTTATTGGTTCATGATGGCCGTGGAAGGACAACACTCACCAAGTTCCCTCCAACTGCAAGAGTTTTGAGAAAGTTGGCCTGAGTGTCGCCAATCAAAACAAGGAGGCTTTTTTGGATGCATTGACCGTTTCTACCTCCATAGTTTCACTTTTGTTCTCACATATGGTGACATCCTTTGTTTCTTCTGTTTGTTTTGTGAAGAAAGGAAACAGTTGGTCCAAGATTAGCTGCAGAGGTTGCCTACATGTAGACTAATCCATTAGTGTGGATAGGTTATTGGCTTCCTTTCTGCTGCTCAAATGGAAACCCATTAACGGAGGTAATGTGTGCCTCTGGCGAAGCCCACAGGCACGCAGGCAGTGGAGGGTGTATCTCTCATGGAGCAAACACACACTGGTGTTTAGAAGACTAACAGTCTCCTGAACTGATGAGCCAAATATTTCTTTCACTGTCACTTTCTTGCGTTTTTTTTTTATGTTTTTTTTTTATTATTATTATTTTTGGCGTACATTTTTTATGCTTGTCCTTCTTTAACTCTTTTCTTTGTCTTTTACTCCATATATCTCATACTTTCAACCGTTTTCTCTTTCTCTCTCACTGTTTTTTTTGCTTTCTCCTGACGCTCTCTGGCTGACACTGGCTTGGGTACAGAGTCACATTGATCTGTGAAAAATCCTTCAGGCAATCATGAAATATTAAATTCAAGTCGTACTCTACCACTTCTCTCCTTTCTCTCTCTCTCTCTCTCTCTCTCTCTCTCTCTCTCTCTCTCTCTCTCTCTCTCTCTCTGTCTATCGCTTTCGATCACTATTTTCTGTGTCGT
>JAUMHP010000084.1:8553825-8570035 GCA_032361065.1 Enteromius trimaculatus
GTGTGTGTGTTAAGAGCATTTTAATGATCTAAATAACCTTTTTTTAAGGACCTTAGATATATTAAAGGTTCTTTATGGTGCCATTAATGCCGGTAAAGAATATTATTATTATTAACAGCATATGCAACCCTAACTTTTGATCTTCTGTGAGGAACAATGAAGACGTTGCGGTTAAAGTGACCCGTTTTGAAACTCAAAGCCATGTCTCTCATAGTTTTATAATTGCACAAGGTTAGATGGTCCTGGATCAAAGTAAAAGGCCGCCATCAAAAAGCTGGCTAGTATAGGGTTAAAGTGAAGTAGAGCAGGGTTGCGTAGCCCCGGGCGGCAGTTCTGCAGAGACTGGGCTGTGTTCGTGCAGAGGCAAGGCGAGTCATTTCCCCAAACGCTGGAGACACACAGCACCCTCAGGCACTCTCTAACCTTTAGAGGCCAGAAGTGCTCACAGTCGTTTGGAGGAATAAGGTGGAGTAATAAGTTGGGTTTTTTTTTTCCCCTCTCCATTTTGTCTAAAGAGGGTTTTTTCTGTGGTGGTTTGGTCACTTTGAGTTGAAAGGGCTTCTCGATTCTAGGGTAGCTTTGGAGCAACGCTGCTTGTGCTTGTTTTGAAGATTTTAAGACCTTTACGTCTGGTTTAAGGATACGTTTCATGCCGTTCTGCTCGATTCATGGCTTTCAGAAACCTACAAGTGTAAGCTGCCCCATCTCTTCAGGGTTTGGAGTCAGTTCCTCTGGAGGTGTTTGCTGTCCTACACACAGCGAACAAGCACAAACACAACTCAAGGGTTTACAACACACTTTAACCCTAATGACACTCGAAAAGATAGCTTGTGCACCCTACACATTCCACTCCACAGCTAATGTGGTTTAAAAAAATACATTTCTTTCAGCGCCCAGGGCACGTTAATGCTCACATCTGTAATATATTCATCCATATCTTTACACATTTATGCAGGCTTAACAAGCTCCATCTCTAACGCACCACTAGGATAGTGGCAAAATGCCCTGAGCGTGTTCACCCACACATGCTAACTGTGAAACGCTGTCTTCCTGTACTGCAGTGTCAAGTTGAGCAAGTACAACTGTCTCTTACTAAAGGCTAGAGTTTAGGTGCTTACATATTGGATTTTTACTTTAAAAAATAAATGATTTTACTGATAATGTCTGCTTAACTTTTTGTTATTATTTTATTATAGGTCAATGAAAAATAAGCATCTATGATTTAAAAGAGAAAACTTTAGGAAAATTTAGTTTTTAAAAGCAGGTTGCAAGTTTTTAAAATGTACTCTGTATTTATTATAGTTTCAATTTAATGATTCATAATGTCATTTAGTGTAAGAAGGACATGTGAATGTATTAATGCTGTCAAATGATTAATTGCGATTAATCACATCCAAAATATTTTTTTTACTTGCATAATATGGGAGTATTGTGTATAAATACTCGCAAGCATGTTTATATTTAGGAAAAATGTTATGTTTAAATATGAAATACTTGTAAATATATGTACAAAATTGCCAAAATGTATGCTGTGTGTGTATTCATATACACATAATAAATATACACAATACACACACATCTTATAAACAAAAACTTTTATTTTGGAAGAGATTAATTCATTTGACAACACTAGGATATAGAATTATACATTTTAGTACATTTAGGTAAAAAATAGTAAATTTTGAAATGAATTTATAAATATTATTTAGATTTTTGGGGAGTCACATGATGATGATGATGAAGATAGATATAGAATATATATTATTTTTAGAATAGATATTAGCTTTTATTTTTATACTTTTCAGTTGATTTTTTTATTTTAATTTTTGTTTTTGTTTTTATGTGTTTGCTTTTATTGCTGTTAATTTTAGTACTTAAAATAAAAGAGAACTGTTTCCTTGTCTTGCTTTCTTAGTTTTATTTTGTATTTATTTATTTATTTATTTTTATAGTTATAACAATAACAACATTGGCTGGTCTCAACATCCTTTATCTTTCACAAATTTCACAAACATTTTTCTTTATAATAAAATAAGATTTTTAATCCACACCCAAAAAATATCCAATTAATATTAATTATGTTCTCAATCATGTTCTTTGTAGAATAGGTGTATTCAAGTCGTCGTATATTAATTACATTTTGAAAAAAAATATAATATCCAAAATATGAGCATCATGTTATTGACCCATTTATTTGAAATGGCTAAAA
Organism: Enteromius trimaculatus; assembly: GCA_032361065.1. Classification (NCBI taxonomy): domain Eukaryota; kingdom Metazoa; phylum Chordata; class Actinopteri; order Cypriniformes; family Cyprinidae; genus Enteromius; species Enteromius trimaculatus. The sequence continues at coordinate 8,556,035 of JAUMHP010000084.1, forward strand.
GCAGCAGGTCTGTTTGTTGAGTATTGCGTGGCGTTGCATCGGATGTGAAATCACTAGCTTGTGTTTTGGTCTCCGCACACACATACAGCATCCAGTGCTCTGCATTGATTTCAGGTTTATTTAAGTGTGTGTGCAATATGTAACCAGAGGCTTACTATCACTTGATCGCTTGTACTAAACTTCCTGGAACGCTCTCCTCTGGGTGTGTCTACGAGTGAGAATTTTGGCATTAATCTCTAATTTCGGTTTTGCATTTCATTCTTCCCTTAAAGTGCTCCTGACAATTTTCAAATAATGACTTAACATTAACTATGTACAAGACCGCGCACCGACCTGCCCACGTAAAAACATCGTGAGCTTTGCCAGCCCTGGGTGTGTGTGAGAGTGGGAATCATTCAGGGTGTGTAAGAGCATGTATGAGGGTAATATAGATCCCACAAAGCTGCAGGTTGTTTCTGTAGGGTGTGGTGTGTGTTTTGTGCCCGGAGGCTGTCTTGCACCTTCTCACGTATACTTAGTATTCAGTGAAGGCTGGAGACCCTAACCTCATTCCAGCCGACTGATGTCACGCTATAGACCCCCTGTACGGCTGATGAATACGATACACATGCCATCTTCCTCCCTCCTCCTGGAAATTAGACGGAAGGTCTTTTCCCTCGAGGTGGACTGTGTAAATAATCTTAATGTGGCGCTGGCTGGTCTCAAGCCCTCCGTTTACTTGTCTTGACTAAGAGTAGACTTGATTTTAATGCTCTTTATTGTTTTTTTCATAAGGCTTTCGGTTTGATCGCACTCTTTTATACTCATTTGTTGTTGTTTGAGTGCAGTCTGAAGATGAGGTGCTTTGAGATACTGTAGTTGAGATCAAAAGTCTGCTGCCCGGGGCTCGAGGTGTGGTTCTAGCCTCCAGCTGAGAACAGATGATCACATGTTGTGCAGGTGTGCTGACAAACACACAAAAGCACAAAAACCTGGGGATCTTTGACGACTGCGAGGTCTTTATTGCAAAAATGCTCTCATTATGGAATCAAAGCAAGGCTGGACTAGTTTGTCTCAGAAGTAGCACAAAGACTTGGTTAATTTGAATTTTTTGACTTTTAAATAAAGCTATTGTACTACTGTATTTTTACACACACGAAAAATCTGACCTAATTCCAAGTTAAATATTAGTCATATTTTTAAAAGAAATAGTAATAATAATAAATAAAAAATAATAATGATATAAAGCATTCAAATTAAATATTTAACACAACACCTAATTTAATGTTTGTGATTTACAGATAAGAGATTCTGACACTATTGTGAGAGATGATTATGACTTTTTCTCTGAATTGTTTAATAAAGTCCAGTCCTGAGGGGGAAAAGATTGATATTTTCTCAGAATTGCAAGTTTATATGTAGCAATCTTTGACCTTAGAACTCAAAATGAACAAATGTGTAAAAAAAACAAAAACAATTTAGGCCAGACTGGTGTTGCAAAAAAAATAAAAAATTGCAGTTGGAGTGGAAAAAATAAAATAAAAATATATATATTTAATTTCATGGGGTTAATAACCATTTCAAAATGAATAAAAACTCATCTCAAACATATATTAGTGGTGGGCCATAGATCTCTGCAAGGGCCTCAAATTTAGGCCCGAGCCCAGCCCGTGTCCGTCCGCTTATCAGAATTACCAGTTTTGAGTGTAATGACATTATACATTATACATTATATTTTGTCCCATTTTTCTAAGCTAATTTAGACATTTTTTGTTTGTTAAAGTAGCAAGCGTCCAGCGGCAGTCAGTTAGCTGAACACAAAGCCTTGTCTAATGTTTATTAACTTGTCACGTCTAAAATGAGTGAACAGTGTCCATGACCTAATGATTTCTTTCCTTATCCACCTTCAGTTTCCTGCGGGCTCCTCCGGATCAGCGACCGGTTCTACCTCATCCTCCACATCCTCAGTCCGGCAGACCCGTCATCGCATTACCCGGGTCAACCTCAGGGACTTGATCTTCTGCTTGGAGCAGGAGCGAACCACAGCCAGGTCCATGCTGCTCTACAAGGCCCTCCTGAAGTAGCACTGATCCAGTGAGATGGATGAGATCATCCACGCTAATGGTACTCCACCTGCTTGACTCTCAGTAATACGTTCAAGTCTTCCTCTCCTTCTCCACATTCATCTCCAGTCCGTGCCTTGAGACTCACCCGTGGCATGTACTCTTTGTGTCATAACGAGCACGTTGCTGTACATCTTCCAAACGTAGGCATTCTGGAGATGAGAAGGTTCTGGAAAAACCAGCGGTAGCTGTGGACACCATCTAACCCCCCCCCCCCCTCTTCGGGTCACCCTTTTACGGTTTTATTTCCCCTTTGTTTTGGATTAATGAGCCATCGTTTTGAGCAATGTTGATCTTTTTATTCATTAACTTGAACTCGGACTGGTTTTACGTTTCAGGATAGAGATTGAGATTTGTTTTATATAAATAGCGGCTGGACTTGTTTTTAACCGAAAGCCTCATTTGCAATAGAGACACTGGAAATGTGAATGCAAAGTTCCTGGTTTTAGAGGTCTAACGAGTCGGGAGTATTTTTAGTAACTTATAAGTAGCGCGTCTATAAGTCTCTGAGGATCCGTGTGGATGTTTTTTTTGTTTTGTTTTTTTTTTGTTACTGATTTATGCAAAATGAAGAAACTCTGTGTTGTAAAACACTGACTGTCTTTCATCCTATTGGATGGTCTTTTGAAATTCAGTGACAGTTTTGTCTCGCACACTCAGTGTGGGGTTAAAGGTGTGTACGGTTTCACTAGTGTCTGCGTTAAGTATACTGTGAAATGGTGCCTTACGTGGCCCTCCTAGGGCACCATTGTTTTTAATCAAATCCACGGCATGGAATTATCTAATATGCTAATACTAATATGCATCGCTTCTTCAACGATTCTAGAGCAGGATCTCTCGTAACTTATTTGTGGAGAAATGGCAAGTTGTACGTGTTGACCATTTTTTTAAAAACACGTTCAAAATGAGGTGGCTTTCACAGACTGCAGTAGTGATTTTAAAGTACTAACGTCGCGTTCTGGATCATGTACTTTTGTGTTTGAAATCAAGTTCACTATAAATTTAGTATCTGTCATTGGGCATTATTTTATGTCTCGAGTACTGAATATTTGTATATCGCCCTTTATGACATGCAGTAGGAGAGGAAATTGACATTTTGGAGCTGTACAGATGTATGTTGGGAGACAGTCAGCGTTCATGTCGTGTGCAATGATTCCTTTGAGATCTGAGGCAAAATCTTTTTCCATCTCTCAGATTGGTTTTAATTCGTATTGTTTGTGCTGGCGTTTAGACAAACAGTATTGTTGATCAAGGGATTGTCTTTTGTCTAAAAAACATATCTATTAGAATTTCTATTTTTGCTAAATTTAACAATTTTTGAATGTTTGGTTGGTTTGGAAAAAAGTGCTCATCTCTATTAAATTTGTACTTTTGTAAAAGAATAAAGTTCCTAATTATAATTCTGCCGAGACTTTTTTTTTTTACATTTTAATATGTGTCAAACATGTCAACTACATAGAAAGTAAATGATCGAAATAAATGTTGCCTGATTTCAGGGGTGTTTTTTTTGCTCTTCACAGCAGAGTGAAAACTCAAACAGGTGAGGCTCTATTCTGGTATATACCGCCCACATTTCATGATTCAGTCATATTTCTGATTAAAAATGTCAAGTCCTACCCTACTTTTATTTTGTAGTTGAATAATTGCTATTGATTGTCTTGGAAACTGTCCATCCATGTGTCATTCAGAAATGTGCCATTTTCAATCAAAATGTCAATCTTATTTTTAAATAGATAGTACACCCAAAAATGCAATTACTCTGCCTCATATCGTACCAAACCTGTTTATATTCAGAACACAAACTAAAATGTTTTTGATGAAATCTCAGGGCTTTCTGACCCATCAAAAATATCTTAGTTTGTGTTCCGAAGAAAAACAAAGCCCATAGAGGTTTGGAACGACATGAGGAGAATAATTAATGACAGAATTTTCATTTTTGGTTGAATGAAATTTTAATCAAAAGAGATGCTTTTGTTGCCATACTTCTCCAATCATTTAGTCTGGTGAAACTCTGCCCCTTTCTTACAATAGACTGCAAGTTTACATTCAAATCTGCCTCTATCCAATCAACAACTAACTGATAGAACCCCCATAAAACCCCATAAAAAGTTTTACTCGAATGTACATCACAATACCAAAAACTTCCATTTCACAGTGAGGTTTTTGACTACCCCTGACTATATGGACTGTCATACGTATCAAGTTTTTCCGACACATTCACATGCATGCTGGCAGTGGTTTAAAATAGGGAAAGAACTCCAACAATTTATTAAAAGTTTTATCAACACCGATTACAAAAAGAATGTGACAATTCAAATAAACACATGCCTGACATACCACTATGATTCATATCAATAATAATCCATTACAAAAAAATGTTTTATTTAAATAATATACATTTGGACCATACTGCAATATACATCTTGACACAACATCCATTAGAGCAGTATTTAAATTAAGTTTTATGTAACGTCCGACGCATCTTCTCCGATAATCGTCTTTTTAAAGGTTCTCATCCTTGAAATCAAAAACCAAACGGCAGTTGCGCAGCAGCGAGATGATAAGTTGCATTCGGGGGGGCCAGCAGCGTCCGTGAGCCTCTATGTACAACAAATCGAGAAAATCTGAAAAGAAACGCTGGCCAGTTAAGACAGCGCTTAGCATAACAACATATCTGTGGCATTTCAGTGACCCTTCCTTTTGAAATTGCGAGGCAAAGAACTCTTATTAAATGTGCCTTTTTACAACACATTATGCAATTCAGTCTGTTTACCAGCCACCAAGTTAACCTTTCAAGTTTATTCTCCCTCAGTCTCTCTCCGAGTGGCTCTGATTGCGCTGTTTTTCTAAGGGAGAGCGAGTAAAAGGGATTGTGGGAAAGTGACCTTAACTCCTGGAGAGAAGTCTGACCCGTAGCCCCTCCATCTCCAGGCCTTAAGGGGCATAGTAATTCCCCTCTTCTCAAACGGTCCGAGTATCGCCCCCTGAAAATGCTGCGCTCATTAACTATTGGAATAATCTCATTTTTTCAAAAGGTGCCTTCATTAAACAAGATGTTGTTTTGGACACTGTATCTACAAAAGATCTTTACTTTTTAACCGTTTGCTCAAAGCAATTAAGTATAACGAACTAGCAACTAGTTCAGGGCTAGTTTTGAAGAAAACGGCACCAGGAAAGAAAAAAGTCGAGAATTTAGCGATGCCATCAGAAAAGCTCTCCCACGTGAGTCCAGGTTTCCCTTTAGACATGCTCAAACAAAAAGCCTCTCCAAGCGCTGAATGCATTACCAGACTGTCCGCTTTAGCCGCCACATAGCCTCAAGTCAAAGCGTCTATGCGGCCGAATCCAGACCGCACTTACAACCAAATGACTTCTGAGAACTGCTCTCGTATCCTTCATGTAGTGAGACAACAGCAATAAACCTGTAGGTCATAAAAGAACTGATTTACATAGATGAGACTGGAAAATGAGAACATTAGATATCTAGATTAAAAATGGATCAGAGGACAGACTTTGTATTTTGTGGTTAATTTTGCCCGGGAGCTTGGAGATCAGACTGCTGCATCATTTGAAAGTGTTCTAGCCGGAAGGTGCGCTCGCCATGAACGCAACTTCCTTGTAGAGTTCCTCTTTTTCTCTCTTTTATGCACATACAGCGGAGAACTTATATGGATCTGTACTGTGGAAATATAGATCTATGAATGCATTTTTCATGACACGAGCCAAAGAAACAGCTAAAAAGTTCAGCCGGAGGTCAGCAGATGAAGAGCCATCCTGTGACTCACTTGGGTTTGTAAAGCATTTTTTGGAGCAGATTTGGGGTCGTTGACAAAACACATTTACTAAGATTTCAGTCCTTGAAGTCCGAAGAGTTCAAGCAAGCTCTTCTTGCCAATTAAGTCTTCTATTTGTCCGCTGGCATTTTTCTTTTTTTTTTTCTGTCGAAAGCAGACTGAGGTGTTCGTGGTTGGCACAAGAGCCGGCTAGTCCAGAGGCTCCTGTTTTATCCTGATGGGCGTGTGACTGGTCTGACACCGTCTGTCTTCCCGACTCAGGATGTATTCGCTGAACTGGGAGGAGTCCACGCCCCCGCCGCAGGATGCCACCATGCTGAAGCCTTTCTGGAACAGTCTTTCCAGGACCTAAGAGAAACCAGGAACATTATTAGTTTATATTGTTATGAGAAACTAGTACTTCGTATAGCTGTATTTATAGACCAACAGTCTCTCCCAGACCTAGGAGAAACAGGGCCATTTTGGATATTTAATATGAGAACTTCAGTACCAGTACTACATCTAAATGTGACAAGACACCACAATACTGAACCCTACAGGACCCAGCAGCCAGGCTCAGTGAGCTTTGAAAATGTATGCTGTTCTATAAACAATTGTCATTAATCTCTTTAACCATTAATCGTTAACCCCCATATCATTCCAAACCCATAAAAGCTTTGTTTGTCTTCAGCACACAATTTAAGATATTTTGGATGACAACCAGGAGGCTTGTGACTGTCCCATTGACTGACAAGTAATCGACATGGGGGTAAGAGATGATTTTGGGGTGGAGTAACCCTTTAAACCCTAAACCAGAGGTATTTTGAAATGATGTTTCCCATCAGATCAAATGAACTAAACTCATCATGTATCAAAATGGCTCCAGACTGAAACCATTTGCAATCAGTCTCTACAGGACCTAGATGGAACCAGTGTTTTCTTTTAGTACTTTGAGATTATGCTTTCTGTAAAATAAACGTCTGTGTTTCTCGTATCAGCGATTCACATAATTGCATCAAGATGAAACCTTTTGCAACAGTCTCTCTAGGGCCTAAGAGAAACCAAGGGCATGTTTCTTGGTGTTTTCAGCTCCACTGAATATGGGGAAAATTTGGTATGATTTTCGTCACTCTATCAGAGCTTCGTCGTCGCATCAAGACAAATTCCATTTCGAAACTTTCTGGAACTGTTGCTCCAGGACCCAGGAGAAACTAGGGGCATTTTTCTTATTCAGAAAAGTTAAATCTGAGAAACGTGTAGTTTGTGGAGTAAATAATTTATTCTACTCTTTGCATCAAGACAGCAACCCATTCTCTCTCTCCAGGACCTAAGAGAAACCATTGAAACTTTGTAGTGTTTTAGTGTGAGTTTTCTGTAAATTAAATCAAATAATCTCCTATTCATGCAACAACATCAGCGCTTTGCATAAATGCATCAGCACCAGACTTTGTCTCTACAGGACCTGGAAGAAACCAGGGACAATTATCAATATTCTGAGAGGAAGCAAACTCTATTTATGCCTCTCTGTCAGTGCTTCATATAGTTGCATCAAGATGAATGCCATGTTGAAACTTATCTTGCGAAGTTCTTTGTTCAATTCGAGAAACTCGGTATGAGTTTTTTGGAGTAAACAATTTATGCTTCACATAATTGCATCAAGATGGCAACCATTTTTCCAGGACCTAAAAGAAACCAGTGGAGGTTTTGTTTCCATCAAATAAACTCCCATTCATTCCACTCTAGTGTTTTGAGTTGAAGTTCTCCACTGAATATGAGAAGCTCGGTATGAGTTTTTTCAGAAGTAAACTCCTATTTATGCCACTCTATCAGCACTTCACATAGTTGCATCAAGACGCATTTAAAATGTGCAATCTCAGTAACAGTGCTATCAACAACTTCACGCTTGCATTACCCTCAGACGTTTCTCACTCCAGACCATCCACCCGGGATGAGAAGGAGCGAGCAGACATCCCCTGGGCTGTTTACAGGGGTTTGATGCGGAGTCAAATGAGAATAGGCTCCCCCACTGACAGCCCACACTGAAGCCGCCCGGCTCTTTCATTACAAACCCAATACACACAATCTCGGCTACTGTCAAAGATCCCTCACCGAGAGCCGTCTCGGGGCGGCCGCTGTCGCTGTCATTCCCACCGCCGCAAAAAGCCAACGAAATGTTTTATCTGTTGGAGTGCTTGTAGATTTTTTTTGAAATTCAATACATGCAGCCTTGAGTATTCACTTACTCCTGCACTTCTTTCAAGTGTGCTTCACATGAAAATGAAAGTTCTGGCTCGGGGCTACAGAGCCAGATAAAAGTCCCTCCGCAAAAAAAAAAAAAAAGACGAAGGAATCAGTTGAACTGCACAGGGCCTGAGAAAAAATGTCCACCCTTATCCTCACTTTGGAAGTTGAGGCTGCGGAGAAACTTCTAGAGGAAATGAACGCTTCTTACGACTTGCACACAGATGAGGTATGAAAGACATCAGCAGATGATTCAATGGCCTACCGCGCACAAAGAAAGATTGCATTTTTTCGAGAACATATATCGACATTAAGGTTTGCGGACGGTTTCGGTTGCATCAGTGTTACAGAAGCGAATACACAAATCGTTTGACTTTGAAGTCAGTCCTCCTCGTGCGATTTTTAAACTTTTTCCAAAATTAGTCTTAAAGGGATAGTCCACCGAAAAATGAAACGTGCGCTTTAGTGTATTTTTACTCAAAAAGATGAGTTCATTGGCTTCCATTGTATGATCAAAAACAGTATATTCTACAGAATGAAATCTGCCTGAAATATACCTTTAATTTCTATTAAATCCATTCGTTTAATACAATACATCATACTTGCAGCTCTAACTAAAGACAGATTAAACATGTATAGAGTGTCACAACCCTCTCAAGTATTCAGGCATCGATATCTGAAGGCTTATGATTTTGACATTACACTCACTGCGCTGATGGTTGCATCACTTACTAACTTTCTTACAGTAAACGGCTACAATTTCTTGGCAACAAACTGGCTCTCTCACTCTGTCTTTTTCCATATCTCTCACCCTCTGTCATTCCTCTCTGATCTATCTTCTCATATTTCATAGGTGGGTTTTTGTGAACACCCGAGATGTGTGACAAAGACCCACTTAAAAAAAAAAATCCACCCGCATGGTTCAGTCAGTTATGTGCGCAAAAAATAAGCATTATCAGACACGCTAATTAGTTATACAGTAAGTCAATTAAGCGTGTGTGGAAAAAGTAGCGTAAACCAGTTTAGGTTGTTCAAAGAAACCAAAGTACAGTATTAAAAATGTAGCATGTGTGTTTAAAACGCTTCAGGCACAGAAATGTTGGAGCACTTTTTCAAACGGAGAGATTTGTCTTAAGGACGAGTTAAAAATAAATTATGCATATCATTTCCCTCTCTTCTCCTCTCGGTTTCATGACTACATATTCCCCACATTAGCATGGCCTCCAGGAGTGAAGGTACCGGACATTATAAAATGTATGTATGTGGATGTGTCTGTGTGTACGCCGGGTTGTGTGTCGGTATTAGCACCTTTCAAACAGCGTCGTGGAGCGTGTGAGAAGGTGACACGGGCAAAACTGCACCTCTGCAGCTGTGGAGCCACACCTTCATCTACACCTGCCTACTTCATCTTGCACCCTCGCACATCTCTTCTGGTTAACACGGATGCCTCCGAGACACAGCAGCACACTCAATATCCCAGCCATCAGCTATAGTCCAACTCAAAACTTTCAAGTTCAGAATCATAATAGGCCCGTTAATATGGGCAAACGTGACTGAGACTATTATCTAACTAAAAAAAATTGTATTATTCAGTTTAACTATTAATTTGACCGTTTTGTGATGTTTTTACTCTCATTTACAAAGTGTTTCACAGAAACCATCCTAAATTTAGTAACGTATGAAGAGAAAGTGAATGTACGCCTGTCTTTCAGATGTGAAATCTATGAATCGAAATGAAGCTCTCTGCCTTGTAAACAACTCCTAATTATTGTCATTAACAGATAAAATATCACCAATCATCAAAATTTGAACAGCGAGCACTTTTCCATGTCAAAGAGGAAAAGATAAGTGCTTTATAAAGGAGGCCCCAGGTTCAAACCAGCATTTCTAGTGCATTGTAATGATAAAATGATTTAAAGTTACATTTATTGTGACATTAATAAATCACATGTTTAATATAACTATACACTGCCATTTAAAGGTTTGGGTCAGTATGATTTTTGTTTGTTTGAAAGAACTAATGTATTTATTCAGCAAGGGTACAGTAACTTCATCATGAGGGACAGTAAAGACATGTATTATGTTGCAGCATATTTGTATTACAAATAAAAGCAGCACAATTGTTGATCATGTTTTTTGAGCATATTAAAAGGATTTCTGAAGGATCGTGTGACTATGACGACTGCTTTGCCATCACAGTAAATTACAATTTTAAAATATAATCCTCTAGAAAACCATTGTTTTTATTTATAATAATATTTTACTGCTGCGCTGCAGTGTATATCTGATCAAATAAATGCAGCTATGATGAGCATAAAAAACTTCTTTCAAAAATCCTACTGACCCCGGTTATTAAACGGTAGTGTATTAGTCAGTGGTGACCATCAGTTACTGTTAAAGCGGTGCGTAATGACAATGCTGTACCTGCACAGAGTTGAGCCTGCAGTAGCCATTCAGTGGAAAGCGAATAACGTGGGTTGGATCCTGGTTCCAGCCGGCGTTGACTGAATTGCACATGACGTCTCCTGTCTCTGGGAAAATTTCCTCTATGAGGGCCTTGTCTCCACTGATGGCAATCCTCTCGCCCAGGTCAGGGGTCACCCGCACCACCAGGCATTCACAGGGCTGAGCCGCCCGCCGCTGCTCCCGGTCCTGTTTCCAGCGCTCCAGCTCTTTCACCATAGGCGTCAGCTGGTAATACCGAGCCTCCTCGTACAGCAGCTGGAACTCCTGCGGGAGACATGGAAGTGAACGTATGCACAGAAAGAAAGAAGCAAACAAACAAACAACCCATCCAGCAAATGATTGAATGAGCAGACCAAAAAAGATGCTGAATGAATGAGCAAATGAACAAACAAGTGGGCGAACAAAGAGATGCACAAACAAACAGGGGAAATTAAGCAGCTATTGGGTGAACGAATGAAAAAGCAGACCAAAAACGCTCAAACAAACAAACAAATGACTGAAAAACAACCCATTGAGCAAATATCCCAAGGACATAAACAAACCACAGAGTGATCAAAGGAATGAGCAAGCACTACTAAGTTACTGAATGAATGAATAAGCAAACAAATCAGCAAGTGACTGAATGAATGAGCAAACAAACAAAGCAGCAAGTGAGCAAAAGCAAGCCTTGCTTATAAAGACACAAGATATTTATAGTGATTGCTACTTCACCACTATAAAGACATTTTTAAATCAAAGTTCTCCAGGTAGGAAAGACAAGACGGACTGTTCATATCAGAAAATGGTTCAAAGCATGTGTTCTTTAGCATTAAGCATGAACCCAGACCAACACATGGAGCAACTGTGCCCATCTGACCCGTCTTTAGCCAGGACGGGGTGGGGGTGGGGGTTTGAGCCCCCCGGCTCTTCCCTCACTCACTCGCAGACTCTGGTCGGACAGCACAGATTGCTGCCTCTGCCTGAGGCGTCCTTCACCCTCCAGCACATTTACCCCACTTACACTCGCCTTTCATTCACCACTAAACCAGATGGCAGCACGCCTCAGTCCTGCTATTACAAACGCTGCAAAAATGAAAATATTGCCTTTTTTCCACATAAACATGGTGGTATAGGCATATACTGAGGAAAATAAATGATAAACCGCTTTTAAATAGCTTTTTTCATTTTTATCAATACTACAAGATTAATTTGAATAAAAAGCCCCATCTAAATATTAAATGTTCTGTTGATACTTTGTTTTCACGTTTTTAAATAATAATATAAATCCTATACATACATTCATGCATATATAGGCATAATTCAGATTAACTGGGATATTTTTCCCAGTTATATGACTTTTCCTAGTCCCACTTTACCTGAATTCAATCTAAATATATTATTAACTAAAGTAAAACTAAAACCATAAAAACATTTTCTGTGACTTGAAACAAAAATAAAATAATAATAATATATAATAAATTATTGAATAGAAATTTTAGGGTGTGGATGAAAGTTATATAGATTATATATACAAACAATACATAAACTCTTTTAATAAGTTCCTCTGACCTATTCAAAGCCTAATATAATGAAAGCTGCTTCTTAATATTAATAGTTTGATATTATTAAAGCAAACATTTTCAAGTGACAAAAAATATCGGAAAATGTTTCACATGACATAAAATAATATACCTGGGGTCTTTACAGTGAGGTACATGTTTTCGTGCAGCGTGTTTGATGGATGTTCTCAAGTTGAAATTGTGCCAGTTCTCATTAGATTAGAAAAAGTCAGGAAGCGTTAACCTGATACCTCAATGTTAATGTTTTCCCAGATATTAAAAGGGCCTTGGGGTCTCTCAGACCCCAAACACGAGGCCCGAAAGCCATTTCAGCTCGAGACTCTGATAGCATTCTTGGGTTCTGCGCCTGGTGGCCTATTTCCTCAGTGTCCGGGAGAGATAGCTGTGATCTCGACCCTGCTGGCTCTTCATCCCCACCCTGTAAGACTACTCATTCCACTGCAGGCTACGCCACGGAGAACAATAGCACCGACCATCTCAGACACAACGCTCTTTTACAATTACCACAAGAAAAGGAGTTGTTTTCTTACCCACACCCCTCCCTCAGCCTCTCTTCTTTCTCTCCCTCTTTATTCCCTATGTTCCTTTCTTTAGCCCATACTGGTGCTGACAACATGGATACAGAGACTTAAGGCCTTCGGGCTCTTGCTAATTCAAAGAAAAACAAGCTGCGCTTCTTTCCCAGGTCTGCAGCGAAGGCTGGGTATGTTTTAACAGGGCTCCTTCTGTGACTCACTTTTGGGAAAGAGAATGTAAAAGCGAAAGCCCACAGAAGAGCCTATTTCGTCTTTAGGCCATATCCATATGTGTTCGAGCGCAAACTCTTCTAGAAGAACAAAATGTTGTCGGTAAGTTGAGTCTAATGAATCCGCAGACATCTGGGAGGAGACCGAACGTATCCCATCACCTCTCACAGGAAGTGCCGCTCCGTCGCTAAAACGATTCAGTGCTTCTTTAGGATCTTGCTAAAAAAAAAGAAAGGTCTATGACCAGCTCATACAGACGTTTTCCCGCTCTCTTGGGTCAAGGCGAAAAGTGTGAAAAGTTAAGCATAATGAGATGTAATGATGTGCCTCTGTGCAGTTACATATTTTATGTTCTGTTATCAAACGGTCTCGCACAGTGAAGGAAAGCGAGCCATGAGCCTGAGGCGAAAATGACTAGTCTCACCCTAATTAATCCCATCGACACAAATACCTTTACCCATCTGATTTTTGATAATACTTCACCAACTTATACTTCTTCTACTGGCAGCGAGGAAAAGATCTAGCTGTGTGTGCTTGCATTTCACACTATTCTGAATACAACTGTAAACTTCAGGGCTTATTCTGTTGTTTATTTTATTTTATTTTGCTATAAAAGTTTGTCAATTTAAACCGTACATTTTAGGGTTTATTTCATTTCATTTCATAAACGTGCTTAGCATTTTTAAGCCAAGTTGGAACATTTTGTAAAACAGAAATTGAATGACACAATATTTTGAGTCAAACTTTAAGCTACACCTTATTATATATATTTTATATTTGCGATACAGTTTTTAGAAAGTATTTAACAAATCGCAGGCCAAGTTGGAACGTTTTCTACTAATATCCAACAAAATGAAATCAGGAATTTTACTATTTTGAGTCTAATTTGTTTCATTATTATTTTATTTTTATTCTATTTTAGTTTGCCATAAATTGATATTGCTATTTTTTAATATGTACTTCACCAATATGGAAAATTTTTCATCAGTATATAGATTTGCCCGGATGTCTGAGGCTACTGATGCTGAAAGATGCTGAAATTTTTCATCAGTATATAGATTTGCCCGGATGTCTGAGGCTACTGATGCTGAAAGATGTGACCTGCTGAAGAGAC
>JAUMHP010000084.1:8570135-8589841 GCA_032361065.1 Enteromius trimaculatus
AAATTTTTCATCAGTATATAGATTTGCCCGGATGTCTGAGGCTACTGATGCTGAAAGATGTGACCTGCTGAAGAGACACCGGGTATGTGATTGTTACCCTGAAGTCGTCAGGAAGAAGCAGTTTGCTGGTCCTCAGGTAGCTCAGGATATAGCGGAATATCTCTCCGTCTCTGTCGATAAAGTAATGCTGCTTCAGACTGTCCAAAACAATCGGTTCTGTGCCGTTGAACAGGCGACTGATTCTGGAAGGAAGAAACGCAAATATTATTTCCAATTTAAAGAAGGATTTTGTTTTAAAGTTTTATGCAAGCACTACACTACATTAAGTAGGGTTTTCCTCTTATCATGTAATAATGTAAAAGATACTCCCTGAAAAACTGCTTTCACTTCACATTTTACATTTGAAATAAGTTTAACGGCAAATGTACAAGTTGATTATTTAACCTGATTTAATTGCTGGAATGGGGTCAAGCGTTCGGAATGATGTCGCACGCTATTTCTGTTCTTCGGATGAATAGACTTTATCTTTGCAAAATGTTCTTATTTCATTCTCTCATCCTATTTCATTCTTCCGTTCTTTCTTTCTCTCCCTCATTCTGGAAACTGATGCAAAACACTTAATAAGAAAACCAATTCCCCCTTTTGTGCCTCGGGTGGTCCTTTTCTCATATGGTCTTGCCGTTCCCCCAGTTAGAATTTTACCATATAGCTTAAGGCAATCTTAGTTTTTCATCTCAGCCTCTCTTTTTTTTTCCCTCCAAAAAGCAATTAAAATGCTGCCTGCTTTTCACCCTCCCCCCATTTTCCTCTCCTCCCTCCTTCCCATCGCTCTCTCGCTCCATATCCATTAATAAATCAGAGCGAGCCACGCTCTCTGTTAACCTGAACAGATGTGGCAAAGCTCTCACACTCTTTTCCCCCCGTCTTGCACAAACACACGCAAACGTCTCTCTAACAGGTGGTGTCCCTTTACTTCGTCTCATCCGCAAACCTCTGTAGATTACGGTTGGGATGGATGCAGCAGGTACAGTAGGAATTGCTTGACTCTACAAGTGGTCATTTAAAAGTGGAGCATTTTAATGTATCGCTCTATTAATACATAAACGCATTGCTAAATTGAGGAAACGTAGGTTGCCGCGTAGCCATAAAAATAAACTGGAGCACATAACTGCAACACAACGGTAAACCCCTCCCCAAGAAAAATCACAACAGGTCTTACCTGGAGTCTGGGTATTTGGTGAGGGTGGCCAGGCTGCTGGTGTACATGTGCCCGCCTACGTCAATGTGGACTGGAGCGTTGGCTTTAGTCAGCTGAGCCGGCAGAGGGATTCCCTGAGTGGCCAGAGGAGACACTGGGGACCGGGTCAAAGACAGCCGAGACATGCTCCTTCCCTCCTGTACAAACAGCACAGTATCAAATAAACAGCTCCTGGTTCCCCTCTCCCCTTCAATCTCTGAGATCTAAGGTGGGATTCTGGCCTGAAAGCACGCGGGAGATCACTTTTACATCTTCTCTTAAATTGCGTTTTTACCTTAAGAATTAGCACCACAAGTCTAATTAAGAAAATTTGCCTGCCGTTTTTTTCCCCCTCCTTTTTTCATAGAACCGGAGGGGAGAAATGGAGTGATGCTTATTAGCGAGCACGAAAGTGAGAGAGGGAGAGAAGGAGAGCGAGAGAGGGATGGATCCTAGTACTGTAGGTGTCTACCTCCAGGGAAAGAGAGAGGGGGGGGGAGTGTAAACTCCTAATTAAAGATATTGGGCGAACGTGTGAGACGCAAAACACCTCTTCAGCTTTTGAGTTCTTTAAAAGTTTCTGAGAGCAAATGAATCAACATTTTGAATGGAAGCCAGAAATGAGGGTAAATAAGACTTGAACTCCCTCAAGGTCAAATATGAAGATCTAAATGACGCTGCGTCATAATAATGTTTCAGATAGCGCAAAAGGTTCTAAATGATGCAACATTAAAATATTTGAGCTCATAGTGCTCTCCTGAGCAATTACAGCTCTACATTAAAAACATGGGGAACGTGATGCTTGACTGTTACTGTGGCATGAATCGACCTTTGTTTGGAGTAACGAACAATTCTGCCCTAACAGATGGCTAAAGTCCCATTTCCAGAGGCACAATGCCTGGAGCAATGTGTGCCTGTGGTGTCCTATATATAGGATGATGTATTTTGTGTTCAGCATTAAATTTGAAATTAAATCTGAGAAATGAAATTGGTCAGCTAAAGTTTTAAAATGTTACATTTTATGAAAAACAAACAACTGAAATATTATAATTAGTACACACACAGGAATTCTGGCCTATAGGTAGACCTGCCCCAAGTTTTACAATATTAAAACATAATTCAGTTCATATACAGTGACATGGCTAAAATATATATAGATCCCAGCATAGCCTTTATACATGTATTTTTCCTTGACCTGTGAGTGTTTGCGTTTGATGAAATTAAAACACCAAATACCGCTAAATAACGTCAATATATCATACATTTCCTTTAAAATCCGAAAAGTAAACATTCAACTACACCAGTATAGTCCCACAACGAACAAGTGACTCTTATGAATCGGTTCTTTCACTGAATCACTCAAAAAGAATCATTAGAATCAGCCTGACAGATTCTTCTGTGAATGAACACCGAATCTGTCAAAGCGGTACGAATCAACATCTAACTCAATTAGTAAGTGCAAGTTATCATTAGTTTTAGTGACGTCCATCTCGAAATTTGTACTTAACATTCGTAAATTTCATATATTTATATATATATATATATATGAAATTTGCATTAAGTATCGTGTTTAGCTGCAATTATTTTACTCTAATAGCATGGCATGGAATATGTCCTTTCTCGAGCAATTAATGGAAATATGAATATAAGATTAAGAGCCTGATAAAAATGAAATGTTCGCTTTAAAAGAAAATTTCAGAAGCACTTTGAATATTTCGCATCTGATACACACACACACACACACTATGTCAGAAGCAAACGAGTGTGAAGTAAAAAATGAGATCTCATCAAAGTCACAAATAATAGTTTGTGATGGCAAAAACTGCGCCAGGTCCCCGGAGTGCGTAAAATAGCCCTACAACTCTCTGTACCGCACTTCCTGTACGCAATGGGTATACAGTAGTGCTCTGACCTCTCATTGTATACTCAAATCAGCCCTCCCTGATCTAAAACTGCAAAAGCACGACACACTGAGAACGAACGCAAAGATGCGCTAGAGAAACCTTCGAGAATTTGACAGAATCCACCGTACCGTTTCAAACATTTTAGGATGTCCGACGCAATCTGAGGAGGATTCTAGCAGACCGTCTCAGATGAAGGTTGCTCGTCCTTCAGAAAGAACTTTTTCGCAATATTTTCTCGGCACTCCAAGAGCTCCTCGTACAGAATCCGGCGACAATTCCGTTCCGAATCCAGCGCAATCTAACGCCGGTGCGCTATATAGGTCGCTGTGGCTTTAAAAACTCGCTTAAAACACAGACCATAGACTGCTACAGACACTTTCCACAAAAGCTACACAGGGGAGTCAGTCAAGGCTGCGTCCTTACCTTGGAAGACATAGCTGTAAATGTATCTTCAGCCCTCTTTAAAACATGAGATCGATCGTGGCGTGTCTTAGCCTCGCTTTTTTTCTTTCTTGCTCCTTTTTTTGTTGAAGCGTGAGAGTGCGTTGAAGGCACAGCGTTCCAGCCCGAATAACAGAGGACAGCTGAACAAGAATTCTTGCTCAAGGCTCTCCAAACGCCCCGGGGCAGGATTAGGCTACAATTAGCTCAACCCTGCCTGAGCTGGGGCGAGTTACAAGAACAACATTTGATCTTGCTATTCACATTTGGAAGTATGCGTACATATGTGTTTTAATCACGTTTATCGTCATTTATGCGTCTACGAGCCGCGTCTGAACAAAGATATGTGCATGCGCCAGGATAACGGTTTACTAGGTTACCTGTGTGCATGTCTTTGATTAACCTTCAGCGAGCAAAAGAGCAACAATCTTTTGTTTTAAACGTCATTGCATACACCGTGTTATGAATTGTTTTATTATTATTTTTTTTTAAATTCATGTTTCTTTTCCAGACATTTCCTACAGGCTTAAAATAATTTATCTTCTTAATTTGGTTTAATACGTTTCTCTCAGCTGTCTAATAATGTTCTGCTGGCCATGAAAACTAAATGACGTATATCGATATGCATTGTGCCTTTGCAAAAGGCGCCCACACAACCGCCTCGAGCCAAGCGCGCCATTTCAATTTTTTGCGCGCGGCTAGATAGAGATGTCTGCCTTGATGGCGCACAGCTTTCAGGTGGAAGACAGGCTCATTGTGCTGCGAACATTTTTACAAAAAGGATACTTGACAGTTTTAGACCACTGTAATACTGTTCCCAGTTTCCTAAAAACGCTCTGTATACCTTGACATCTGGCGCCAACCAGTGACCAAACCAAACGCAGCGAATAAAAACGATTGTTTACAACATTTGAGTAAGGTAGCACGAAAAGGCCAGCTAAAAAATAATGCAAGTTAACTAAAATAGGATGTTTTAGTATCGGTCTGAAATGATCTAAATGCTAAGATGCCCTCAAACAAGTTACAGATACAACAAACAAAACATAAGGTACCAGACGATTTATTGCATTGTACAAAAACACATCTCATGCTTTTAAAACACAGTTGTACTTTTGTTGTGAATTCAAAACAGAGAACAAATGATGAATTTCCATAAATAAATAATTAGGCCTCTCTAGCAGCAACACATTTCAGTTGCGTTTTTAGTCGCGCGAACCCCTTTAATTTCTTGTCCCGAATTTGAATTTCAAAATTTCTTTTCCAATTACCTTCAGTAATCTTTTGGCACAGAGCTAATGTTATCACCTTCGACATAATAGCCCACATTCGGGAGCGAAAACACAGCAAAGCAAATCTGTTTGTATACAGGAATATGTTGCAAACTGTTTGGACTTAGCAACCGGATTTTTCTCGCCTTTGGCTGAAATTAGTTTCCCACATCAGACGAGCAGCAGGAAGACAAGATATTTTTGTTCAATTAAAGGAACGAGCCCGGAGTTAGTTCAATTACTTGACGCTGGAGGAAGATGTAAATTTAAAGATTTAAATAGCTTAGAATGTTGCCTCGAGCGCCTGCACTTCATTTCCTTAATTTACAGAGAGATGAGGGGAGTAATGGTTATCCCAATGATGTGCATCATGCCAACAAAACTATATATCCGAGTAACACTTACTATCCCTGGTCTTACAGCTGAGTCAAGTAAGAAAGCTTGAAGATAGTAATTGCTAATCAATAGCAGCTAAAAGCTAAATCACAATTCACACCAATTCGTCTCAGTGGGCTTTATTAACATTGTTAATTCATAACCACTAATAGTATTTAAATTATACTGTTAAAATTTAAATGGTATTATTTAAATGATGTAGCTGCTTATTTTTTATGTATATGTATTGAATTATTACACATTTGGAGGCACGAGCCACTGTTTTGCCAAGAGTGCAACATACCTGTGCAACATTCTTAAATGCATGAATTAATCTACATATTCCCTTTTAGAAGTTGCTTCTGGGTTCCTCATTGGACCACAGCGCCATCTGCTGGACGTGACTTGCTACGTCAAGCATCTCACCTTCTCACCTGAAACAACTTTCAACATTTTTGATGCTGTTGCATTTTGTCTACACTTCTTTTGGTAATTAGATTTTCCAGAGTCTTTTTGTAATAACTTAATTTGTAAAAGTTAGTTCAGAGCTTTATTATCTCGCCTCCAGCTCCTTCTATTCCAAAACCCAATCATACAGAGAGACTAATTTTTCTCTTACCCCCCTCCTTTTTAAATATGATTTTGGTGCTGAAGAAAGAAAAATGAGGATTTTCTTTGTTCTGTCTTCCACGTGACAAATGGTAGCTGATTTGATGTGCCCTTTGAGTCTGTAGATTGTGAGAGAGAACAGGATGTCAAAGCCTCAGGCCCTGTGAGATAAGGAGGGGGTAACGAGGGGGTGGAGCTAAAAAAGCCGCAGTTGCTCCAGGCGGCAGAGGACTTATTGGAGTGGGAGGACAAGATGTAAAGATCAACACCAGTTTTGACTGCTGCGAGAGGGGGGTTGCTGCTTTTGTTTCCAAAACTGGGGTAAAATAGAAAAATAATAATAACTGGATTTTATTTATATATATATATATACGTGTGTGTATATAATCCATTACACAGCAGCCTAGTAATATTAATACTTGATCTTTTTTATTTGATATGGGCTATGCTTCTGGTGTCGTCGACTTCCATGTATTTTAGCGGTATTTTAATTTATCATAACAAATATACACTGGTTTGTTTCATTTTACGTCAACTGCACTTGTTATTCTACTGGTTAATTAGCAGCTGATGAATCAAAAGCTTAATTCACAGGAAACAGCTTACTTCAGCAATGAAAAATACTATGGACAATAATCAAAAATATGTTACTAACCTTCAAACAAAAAGTGAAAGAAGTGAGGATGCTCTACTACAGCTCTACTAGTGACTGAGGCCTAGAAATGACTCGAAATTTGAGATGTCTTCTAACTAACGTTAAAATATTGTGCTTACATTTATTAATATACAGAAAACGTCATAATATGAGAAATGTGAAAGTAAGGCAAAGGTGTAGCAGGTCATAATACATGACACTCTCTAGACAAATAGTTTTTTTTTTATACATTCACAAAAAAAACAATTTCACCATTACCAGATGTACCACACAATCCAGCAACAATCCGCTTCGTTGAAAATGTTTCGCAATGTTGTATCGAGCAGTGATACTCATAGCTGGACACTTTCCTTCAACACTAATATAAATAACATTATGATAACTTTTAGACAATCTTAGTACAATCTATTCATAGGCAGTCTGAGAAAACAAATCACACACAATAAAGGAATAATTCCCAAGAAAATTGTGACATCATTTACTCAGATTACAGATGATCCCATTAAGAGGTTTCTTGCTGAATAGAATTGAATAGGTTTTGTAAATAACAAGATAAACGCAAGGACCAGCCTGCAGAGACAAGTACAGAATGTGAGTAATATTTCACATTGACATCTGACAGTAATAAAATAACCTCACTAGGACAAAATGTGAACATCAGGCCAACAGAAAGTTCACTAGACTACTGTAAAAACCTCAGTATAAATCTTTAAATGGTTTAGAGTAGTTGAACATCAGATAGTCCATGTAGTAAAAGTCATACGCCCTTTGTCTCTCCGTCACATTTAGTTGTGCAAAATATCTCCTTGTGATATCCAAAGATGTCCTTTCTGCATTAGGGTTTCTGTCTTTAAAACTAGGGAATGTTAAATTGCTAGGAGCTCCGATACTTCTCAACAGGAAATTGGCTTCTTCCTCCAGAGTCTCAAATTTCCCAATGAAATCATAGTCCAGCAAGCAGGGACTGCAAAGATGTCCTACGGGCTCCCAGTGGATGTCCATGCCAACCGGCCGATGCACATCTAACAGGTACTGGATGAATTCCTTGAAGGTCACGCCCGCTCCCGTTCGCAAGGCGTACTGCGTGGCATTACTGCGGTATTTCGATATGATGGGCTTCCCGAACACCGGGTGATAGTACGAGTTTGGACTTTCGAACTTGTCTCGAAAAGCAGACACTAGCCTTTCGAAAGGTTCCCTCAGGAAGAGGACTTTGGTATAGGTCTTCAGACGACGAATGATTCCCTTTTGATCGAATGAGTCTAGACGCTTGAGATGATTCCCATAATGCACTTCGTCATGTTGGATCTCTCCAGTGGAAGAAGCAAGGCCTTGAAGCACCATAAGCACCCTCTTCCAGTTGGAGCAGCCCGCCTTGGGCACCTCACAGTAGAGGAGCTTGTGCTTGTCCTCTACAAAGACACGGGACACCTGCATTCGGGTTATTGTATGTTTGGTGGTTCCACTTGTGTATTTGGCACAGACCTCCCTCATCAGCCTTTGACGGGACAGCTGCACCTGAGTTAGTCGCTCTGGGTTCTCCTTTACCTGGCCAGGAGGGTCAGCATTCAGCTGCTGGACAAGCGGGCTGCTCTTAAGCAGGAGTTTACGGTGGCTCTTTGTGACGTGGGCAGCAGTGATGTCTTTGGGGTTGATTAGAGAGGAACGTTGGACCCATGGGAAGGCTGGAAGATGCACCGGTCGTGCGGGTCTAGGAAAGTTGTCTTCTGTTGGATCAGACTGTCTGTCATTGTCAGGACAATAAGGACACGATTCCTGTAATTTAGAGAATAAGAGTACTGTCAGCTACAGCTACTGTCAGCTGGTGTTTTCAGACGGAGCGGCATTTAATACACAGTTCGCTGACAAGCTACTCATACGATCCACCTGTGATTATGTGTGCTTTTTGCGTAGCTTGTCAGTGAACTACGGCTATGTGTATTAAATGCCGCTCCATTTTAAAAACAAGTGATGGAGATTTATTTCTAATCAAAGAACCAGCTTTACTGACGATATGCGCATGACTATCGCATGCAATATTTCATGGACAGTTTGAGTGTCGCGAAAGTTCTGAAATGCATGTTATATGAGTTTAAATGTATGCAATATCATAAACTATGCTGTGCTCATCCAAATAAATGCAAGTTGTTTTCATGGGTGTTTTTGCATAATAATCAATATTTATCTTTTTAATTTCCAGCCCATTTTAAGTTGATAGTTGACTAATATCATGTGTCCTGTCCAATATTTACCCAGCGCTGGGTTGTCAAATAACCCAGCAGTATTTAGTGTGTTAACTTCTAATCCTAAAAGAGTATTTTTTATGTAATAAAATGCCACTTTTGATGCCACTTAAATGTACTTGTTTCTTAACACAGTTAAGTGCACTTTTATAAGAACTACACTTTGCAATGGCAAATTAAAAGTTATTATTTAAAGAACATTTTAAATCAATGTTGAATAAGATTTTTCCATGCTTTAAAGAAAAATTAAAGCTTAAGCATAAAAGCATAAATTAAGTTTATGTTATTACATATAACAAATGTAAATTGTATTTTCATTAGTCAATATTAATTGCAATTAACAAACAATTAAGCGTTTAAAAACATTACAATACATTAAATTGGCACCTTACGTATTTTATTCCAAAGTTTAGAATATAATTTCCTAACAATGTTTTTTCAAATAAATAATAACTTGATATTTAGTGGGAAATTAACCAATAAATAAGCAAATAATATTAAATTAAATAATTAAGTGAGATTTTGAAACATGTAATTTAAGAAGGTTTGGTTTCTAAAATGTTTAAAAAGAAAATATGAACCATTTCACGGACACTATAAGCTTTTCTTTCTTGTCTCTCCAATAGCAGCCACCAAGTGGTGCCAGTGCACAGTAATTCCAGCAGCTGCAGCACATGCTCGGTAGCACTTATGTAAAAACCTTGTGATCATTCACACGAATAGGCTTACCTTTCTTATGGCCTGTACTTGGTGGAATATGACCTTTGCACCTGAGGGAAACGAAAGAGAGGGATTGTTAGGATGACATTTCGGTCTTTTACATTTTTACAAGCAGTGTACCATGAAAGTGAACTTCTGGGTTCAGGAAATTTCACTGAGCTGCTTACATTTCAAATGCAACCAACGAGAAGTCATACTCAAAGCCTCAGTCTGGCCTAATGTGCTGAAATAAAGAAGCATATGGCTCAGTGGAGTAGTGTCCTTGCTCATGTTTTCCATCTCTTACATAGACGGAGTGAAGAGAAAGGGCGGGTGGACGGAGGGAGGTTGACTCCTGTGGTCGACTGCTAATGTTTATGTGCCACTGCTTGCAGCAGCTCCAGATGGTCTCCCAGCAGCCTGACAAACATCATCTTGACATCAAAGGTTATTGTGTATGAACAGAAGTGTGTGTCCAACGATATTCAGAGACATATTTGTTAGTATTCACCATGAGTGGCTGGCCTGAAGTCTATGTCATCTAAATAGGGAAAGAATCATACTGAATCAGAGGCTCTGCAGGCCTGGCAGAGACGTCTCAATGCTTTGACACTGACCTATGGAAGGGCAGAGACAAGCATCGATTAGATGCCAAAGCCATGACACTTTTGCTTGATGGATTCATTGCAGGCACTGCTCTGACACGGGTTTGAGAGCTAGAGCAGGTTATTTACAGGCCAAGAGAAGAGACTGGGAGATGCCTGTTTTTTTTTTTCCCAGGGAGGCTTTATCTACTATAATCTGTTTGTACATTAAATCAAAACTGAAAAGCGCCATTTTTGTCTTACCAGGAATATTATTTCAACATACTGAAGAACCTTTTCTCACTATAACCAAATGTTTGTGTAATGGAAATGTTGTGGATGTACCAGGAACCAGGAAGCCAATAATAAATCTTAATTTGCAAGAGTGTGAAAGCCTGTTCATACCAAGGACGATAACTATAAAGATAACGATATTAGCGTCCACACCAGAAGACGATGTCATCTGTTTATTCTAAGCACATGCTCGTCTGCTGCTTTAAATTCTTGAGCGCCAGTTATAGGAGGATGAATTCTGATTGGCTATCATTGTTGTTATTGTTCATTAGCTTGAAAAAATTGTTCTGAAAGTGATTCAAATGATATAGTTTTTCTGTGCCTAGCTGTGGTGTGGCTTCTGCTAATACTGTATCTGCTAAAACTATATCTTTATCGTTTATCTTTATAGTTATCATGTTTGTTGTGAATGGGCCTTATGGGCTACTACTGTAAAGCATTTCAGTAAAGATTCATTGGTGCATGTTAAAGGAGTCATACAAAGCCAATTTTCCACTAGCTTATATGATTCTTTAGGGTCTTAATGGAAAGTATGTAATATAGTTTGTTTTAAAATTTCTCAAAGATAGTCTAAAAAACGCTTGTTTTACCCTGTCAAAAACAGCTCTTTAGTATCACTCTGTTCTGTGTACTTCCCCTTTAAATCTTCACAAGCTCCGCTGACTCCGCCCCTCTTTTCCGAGGCATTCTCGGAGGATCTTTTTTTAGCCGTATTCATAGTGAAACTTGCTAATTAGCACATTATTAGGAAAGGCGATTTGCAAAGATTCATTAAAAGACATTATACTCATTGTTTCTGTAGGTGAGGCTGGATCATGAATCACGCGAAAATAAACGCATTTTGATTGATCGAGGGTATGTTTGCCTTCAGAACCAAACGTAACGTTAATCCTCTGTGTCTTCAGTCACTCAGATGTTGGGGGTAAATGACTACTGCTATGTTTATTAATACATTCAACAACAAAACAAACACCTCAATCTCTCAGGAGTCTTGTTTGCCTCTGGGTCTCGGTCTGATGACGACTCACTCAGTCAAGTAACTTTTATTTATATAGCGCTTTCAACAGTACAGATTGTAGCAAAGCACTGAACATTATCAAGTAGGAAAATAGAGTAGTGGTAATGTATAATGATGAGACTTTATTTATCAAGTGCAGAGACGGTCTCTGTAATCAAAAACGACGATAATCACTAGAAATCAGGTGTCCCCAACTAAGCAAGCCAGAGGCGACTCAGGGCGGGTCTGAGACATCAGTTCAGTCTGTGTGACATGCTGCTGTCAATCAACTATTGTGGGAGTGGCCTCACACACCGACATGGATTTGAGAATGGCTTGATTTCAGAAGGGGTAAATTAGGATTTGTCTGTGAATGTTTTTTCATTCTCACAGATTGTGTGTCCGTTGACTTGCATTATATGAGCGATAGATTGATGGTTTGAGTTCAAAATCTTTGTTTGTGTTGTACTAAAGAAACAAAGTCACCTACATCTTGGATGCCTTGGGGGTAACCAGATAAACATCACATTTTAATTTTGGGGTGAAATATCCCTTTAAAAAACATTATTTGAGAACTACACTTTTTATTCTATGAAACTTTTCAGTTCATGACATTGTAGCTAAATCTGTCACTTTCGATTGCAATAATGTAAAATCCATGCAGTCTTGTGTGTATTCATGTGCAATTTGTTCATTCCTGCGTTTTCAACACACAACAATATCTGGTTTGCTGCTCATTTGCAACCCATAACTGTTAGTAATATTAGTCTGTTTGTTGACTTTGATATTGTAATTAATACATTAATTAATGATTTTTAAAGTAATATAAAATCAATCGATTCGTCACGGCTAAAATCAAGCCCTGACTTCAGTTTCTCCTGCTTGAACAAGACAGTCTCACTCCAATACGACACATTTTGATGATTGGTCAAGACCCTTTTTAGTCACTTTTCGACGTGAAGTTTCTCCATGTTGTTTTCAGTTGTTTGGCTTAATGTAATGGTTTGCATGCATATATAAATTTATTATATAATTTTTTACTTTTATTGGAGCACCAACCGCCTACCCTAAACCTACCCACCTCTGAACAATATAAACACACACAGGCAAATGCAGTCACAAGTATTTATTGCACAAACTAATCATGAACAAGCAGTATAAATACATTAAAAACGTGTCTGACTAAGTTGGAGAGTGGAGTGTGTTGGTTTGAAAGTTTTTGAGTGATTTATCAAAAGCCATCATATATTTCCCTATATTTTAATGTATATCAAATGCTAATATAATATAAAATCTGTTTAGTGTATGGAATTAGACAAAAACTTGTCTTCAAAGTTCTGGAAAACAATACAGTTCAGTGCACTGGTGCATAAACATACATCTAATCTGGTTTGGAAGTTGCCTGTAATGAGGACGCTGTATACTGTAGGTTGTAGAGTATGAATTTCAAAGAGAATTTGCAAAATATTCATGGTGTTTCTTCTCTTTTATTCATAAATTCATAGAATCCTGCTGGTAAGCCTGTTTTATCCAGCACAATTTGTGTCATAATGCATTATACTTAATCTGGAGGCAATACTGTGTGCGGTGGTACTTTAGTGTATACTAGCATAAGGATCACCACATACCGTTGTCCCTTTAATCTAGCAAACTGTGCATAATTTGTCATGTAACCAAGAACCTACTCATGCCTATAATTGAGAGATGCACATAAGAATCATTTTTATGCATGTCAAAATACATTTTCCCCACTGCAGATAAAAATAAAATATTATCCAAGTCTAAAAATATGATGAATCACTCATGTATAAACCCATGTCAATTATTTGGCTAAAACTCCATCATGAATTATTTAATGAACCATTTTTCACAAAATGATGGGGTAAGTTGCGCCAATGGTGTGGTTTATGAAAATGCAAATAATGTGCAACAAAATAGGTTTGTGCATTCATTTAAATTAGTGTTCTTTCATTAATTTGAAATGTAAAGTGTATTAAGACTTTCTGATGATTAATTCTTCGAAAAGTCATATTTATAAAGCTCTGTTTAATAGATGTTTGGAATATCTGCTGATAAAGTTCTATTGTAAAGTTGAATAGCAAGCAGCACGGAATGAAAGATGAGATGAAAAGATAGCATGCGCTCGCACGGCTGCACAGACTTGCGCGTTGACCCAACTGCAAGCAATTCTCTCACGCTCTATGGGTCTGCAAGATCTCTCACTTGAGTGGGAGGAGGTGAGACAGGGAGGAAAGAGAAGACAGGAGAGATTGTGTGAAAGATAACAGACGATCCCTGTAAACAGCTAATGTCTTTGCCGCTGTGCGTCTCCCTCCTGCTGCCACCGGCAGATCACTCAGGTCTATTAGATCAGAGTCTCGTCAGAGACGGCCGACCTAAACGACATGAGGCGAAGCAGGAGAGCAACGCTGCTGCACGGTGGGAGCTGGCAGTAATGGAGCACTGCAGACAGCCTCGCTGCCGATGACTTCACAGCTTATGAATAACTCAAATCCCAGGAAGAGAGCAGTAACACGGAACGAGGGACTCACACTGGTCCCACCACCATCTGATCTTCTAGAACACTTCAGGACATGCATGTCCTTAACCAAGTTATATCTTTTTAAAAGAAACTGAAGAAAGAGCGCTGAGGGCCATTGTAATGAAGTACTTGAAATTCAAACTAATTACTTTTTAGGGACAGTGATTTAAATGGTAAAAGACCATTCTACAGTAAATTCTACAGTAAAAATGTATTACTTGGTTAATTTGTAGTTCAGTATTGGACATTGCTTGTAATTGTATGGTAATATACAGTTTTTGAAAGTAAAAATGATGTATGATTCATGGTGAAAACATTCCCAGAATTCCATGCACTACATTTCACATTTTGTTTTTTTGTTGAAATAATTTACGTTTTTCCTATCTGTTGTGGTCATTAGGGTTGTATGTTTCACTGTAAAATCCAATAGTGTACCTTACTTATAGTATATATACTTAGTTAACTTTACTTAGTTGTTATATTTACTAGGAATTACTAAGAATATTCAGGTCGCCACAACAAAACTAATTACATTACTTCACCAGTGAGGGACAGCCGTGCGATAATGTGTTGATAATGTGCAACAAAACAAGAGAAGGTTAGCGTACTGGATAAAGACTGATTGTTTCTACACTAAAATAATAAGTAAAACTTAAAAATGTGTTTGTGTGTGTGTATGGAAATTCCAAAGTATAATTCAAGAACATGCCAAAAGCTTTCAGCAGGTTTTAAAGGTATATTTAGGTGCCACTGGTACAGTTTTTAATTGTTAAGGCCAACAGTAATCTTTTGCAGTGTTCCAACTATAATTTTATAACAATGTGATGCTTTAATCACTTTTTGGGTTAAAGTGTTTTTTCAATTTAAAATGTTAACTGTATATTTTTAATACATAACAATATATTTTTAATACGCAACAATCTCATGTACATTTCGTGATTATACATTTAAGATAAATTAGCTCTTAGTCTTTCAGTAAGTGGAATATTAGAAAATGCTGCTTTTGAGTTGGTTTTATGACTGGGACCTCAAATAAATGTGTATAGAAATGCTCTTTTTTTCTTTTTGTAAAAAGCATCCCGATAATCAGAAATGAATGTTGTCTACAAGCCACAACACTTGTGGAACTTGCTTTTAACTGAAGAAATATTTTTCATATTTAGGACAAAGGCCTTCTCTGAACAGCGTCTCATCACACAGGCCTCAGTACACTGGAGGTGAACTATTTTATTAGCTGTTATACCCAGCAGTTTCGACTACACTTTATTTACAATTTCAAATAATTTCTTGCGGATGCATACCAAAATAAATATTTCATTCAATTGTCAATTTTCGATCATTTCCACAATCGATCGTCGTCTAAATTAATGATCAATTAACCTTAATTCTGCAAAATGCATCTGGGCGTCTATTGCAGGGGCATGCAGTCAAGGGCATGACGGCATGTGCAAATAGCTCTCCAAATGCCAGAGTCTTTACCGAAATGAAAGGGGGCTTTAGTCTAAATAAAGTATAGTAGCAGGATATTAAAACGAATAGATGTGATTGAGTGCGCTATATTTTGCGCGGGAACATTTTACTTTGCTCTGCTTCAGATCCCGCCATGGAGACCGCTGAACTCACCTCTCTAAAGGGTTTCATGGCACTCATTGTTTTTAAAACACCATAGCAATGTTTGCAATTTACATGATCGGGAATTAAATTAAACGGATTTCAAACTAAAGTATGGTGCTATGATCCACTTCCAAAACTACCGGCGCTCCTATGGCAAACATAGGCCTCCTGTTACCCATCTGAAACACTTTACTGTGACACAAGTAGCTGACACAAGAGAGGTACAAAGCTTTGTTAATAAGAGAAATAATTGGTTTATTTTTACAGCGTGTAGAGCTGTGTTCTTTCTCTAGAAATGTTTGAATAATTGGTGTCATTTTTCACTTTCTCATCAATTAAAATGTTTTGGAGACTAAAATCAGATGAGATTTTAGTTTTAGTTAGCTTTAGTTAGTTTCCATTTCAGTTTAGATTAAATTAAATAATCATGACAAAATATTAAGGAAGATTTGTTTAAAATGAAACAAATCATGAAAAAAGTGATTGACAAAGTAATAATGTACTCTTATAAAAGAGCTAGTATATGTTATATAACTGTTTTTCTAACTATATTAAAAAAGATGTATTCACAAATGTTTAGTGAAAAACCATTGTTTCGTATTAGCTGTATAATACTATAGTATGCCTTATTTGTAACTGTATTTTTATAAATATATTAAAGGGTTAGTTCAATCAAAAATGAAATTTAGCCCATGTTTTACTCAAAGCATACACCGTATATGACATTTTTCTTTCAGATTAATTCTATTGGGAGTTACAGTAAAAGTTTTCCTTGCTCGTCCAAGCTTTATAATGGGAGTAGGTAGGTGGTTTTGTAAAAAATATCTATATTTTAACAGTTATAAATATTTTTTCTTACTTCCACTAATTGTACTGTGATTTTTATTTCAGCTTATTTGTTAATCATAGTTAATTAACAATACGAACTTCTATATAAAAAGGTAAAATAATGAGAAGAAGTGCAATAATATAGCATTACTTTTAAAGGTAACATATCCCAACACTTAAAGAGGCTAACCATCGTATGAAACAAAACACCCTCTCGTTGGGTTCTTTTTTGCCACATGCTATTGATATGCATTAAGATACTCCTTCACTGATGCTTGAGTGCAGCTGTATACGTATAAAGTTATACAACAGACATCTGAAGAGGCAGAGAACAACAAAAGCAAGCAGAGTTCCTGTCACATCTAATGCAGGAGCTCTTTGTTTACCACAGTGCAGCTTTCCACAAAATCAAATCAATATGTCAAAAACATGGCGACAGTCATCGGCAGGATGAGATGTTACTTATTTGACACAGACAGAGAAGCGCGGTTTACGCTCAAATAGCAAGATCAAGGTTTGGCTGGTTAGCATGGTCCAGTTAGTCCCTGCATGTCTACAAAATAACATATCACCATACACCCTACTAGCTAGACACGATACACTGGACTGTTGTTTAGCAGTTAGAGGGCAGCGAGGTATCATGTGTCCAACCACTGAGACCAATAATGAGGCTAAATTTAGCAGTACAGTATGCAGCTGTCAATTTCTTCGCTTGCACACTGTAAGTGTGAGCTGTGGTGACCTGATATATGTGGCTTCCTAAAATTAGTCCTCTTCAGAAGAATTAATGCACTGTAAAAAAAACTTCCATCATTTTCACACAACTGATTCGTATGCCTGTCTAACCTTGTTAGGCTCCAGCAACAACTAAACCAGGAAGACTTTAGCGTGTTACCATAAATGATGGTAAGTAATCTAATTGGTGTATTAGAGATGAGTTGCATTCACCTTGAAACACAAGCTCAACTCAAGGCCATATGGGATGCTCAGTTTCAACTGTTTACTGTATTTAAGCAAAGATGGAGCAAGAAAGCATCTCAAGATGGGTTTATAAGAATAAAAAAGGCCGCAGGTATGTGTCCGTATGCATGTTAAGATGTATTTGCCAGACAGAGAGTGGGTGTATAAGTGTGTTTATGTGGCTTTCAAATAGGTATAAAACTCAGAACGGTGTATGAGGAATTTCACCTTGCTTTGGAAGCATTTGTTTCTTGGCTGCAGGAATAGAAATCGAAAAGTAATAATATAAAAAAAGGTCACCTTTAATGTTGCAGGTTGAAAACTTTATACTCTCTTTTTTAATATTTATGCTCTTTCACAAAGAAAAATATTCTGACTTGTGACTCACAAAAATGTGTTTTAATTAATACATTAAAATCAGAATGTCTGTCAAAGCATAAATGTGAATAATTTATTTTAGTTTGGTGTCAGTACATTTTTTTTATTTTAATTGCTTTTTGGAAGTCTTGTGTGTTTTATAAAGTTTTTTTACGTTCACCCATGCTGTATTTATTTGATTAAAAAAATTCAGTAGCAAAAAAACAACAGTAGTCCTCAGTGTCACAAGATCCTTCAGAAATCATTTGCTGCTTTAAAAAGATGTCCGATTATTAATGCTAAAAATGTTGTTTTGTTTAATATTTTTGTGGAAAGTGTTATAATTTCTTAAAAAGCACAACATTCAGGTTTGTAACAATGTAAATGTCTTTACTGTCACTTTTGATCAATTTTCAGCGTTCTTGCTAAATAAAAGAATTCCTTTCAGGGGAAAAAAAATGCTTGCACGTTCAAGCATTCACTGTAGCACTCTCATGAATCAGTTTTCTCTGTTTTTTTTAGGTTTCTTCGCAAATTCTTGTACTGTAGCTTCATAAAATTATGTTTGAACCACTGATGTCACATGGACTATTTTAGGGTCCTGAATGTGTCAGTTGCATTGCTGTCTATGCAGGGTCATCTTAATTAGTGACCCGAAGATGAAAAAGGATTTGGAATGACATGAGGGTGAGTAATTAATGACAGAATTTTAGTTTTTGGCTTTAGTAGCTTATTCCACAAGCTTTTTTGTTAATGTGAAGTGTCATGCATGTCTGTCTGAAAAATCTGCAGGTGAGTGTCTAGAATGGACGCTTGAAGTTGATCGTTTATGGAACTCTAAAGTGCATAAAAGATTACAACAATGTCTCTCTCTCTTTCTCTCACCCTCTAAACGGACAGTGACATTCAATCGGACCATCCACACATCAATATTTATACCTGGCAGTCACAGGAAGAGTAAACACCTCTCGCTGCCACCATCAAGAAGGGAGCGAATGAATGAACTGCATGAGAGGGAGGGAAAATGAGCAAATCGCAGTGAGATGGAGGGATTCAGTGAGTGATGGGGTGATAGATTTAGTGATTGATTGGATAGAGGAACGGTTAGATGGCTATAAGGATGGAAGACCTGATTGATATGGTTGTTAAGAATGTAGTTTGCAATTTGTGTCTGGCCATTTCCTGCTCAAATCCGGCCCATTTCCAGTCAAGTGTCCTTCTGCCGTCTGATGAACACGCTGCCGACTCTACATCCAATTATCGCCACAGTGACACACACACACACACTCTCGCATGTTTATTTACAAATAGCTTCCTTTTTCAATAGGCACACTCTTTTCATCGAAGCTGTTGTCCTTGACTAACCCGGACATTTTGGAAATGTGTAAAGAGACTCATTTATTGTAAGCTGTTTACTTGTTTACTCCTGTTGTGTACCAGCAGGCCCCCTGGTGGCACAGCCGTCTGTTGTTAGCTGCTGTGTTGTGTGTGTGTGTGTGTGTGATATCTGGCTCTCTCTGCATGAGCCTGCACTCTCTCCAGAACTTCATTAGCTTGATTAACATTCATGTCCCACCTTCTTTCACCTCGTGCTGTCAGCTACCGACTTCTTAACTAACTTACACATCCCCTAGACCTGAGCTCTGGGAGTTTGTCTTGACATTGGTACTGTCTTTCAGCCCACTTCAAGCTAATGTGTATTTTAATACATATTTACTGGACATTAAGAAGTGAGTATCAAATTTCCTGATTTGATTTGAATCTTAAATACGATACACATGCAATAGTGTTTAAAAGTTTCGGGTCAGTAAGAATTGAATACACACTTCAGTATATTCAGCAAGGATGCACTAAACTGATCAAAAGTGATAGTAAAGACATCTATAATGTTATAAAATATTTCTAAAGTATCCCATTATCCACAGAGAACACAACAGCATTTCAGCATTGATAATATTAAGAAAAATATATTTGATATATATTTAAAAAAAGAAAACTTTTTTTAAATTGTAAAAACATTTCACTTACAGTACTTCAATGTCTTCTTTTTAAAAGCACAAACATTCTAAACGTTTAACAGTTAATGTATTTTTTTTTAA
>JAUMHP010000084.1:8612844-8625881 GCA_032361065.1 Enteromius trimaculatus
TCCCCTCGAAGGCGAATCTCAAATATGGCCTGTGATGGGGAGCTATCTGAATATGAAAGTATGCGTCTTTCAGGTCCGGTGAGAACAGCCAGCCTGGCTGTATTTGCGAGAGGATTTTCTTTAAGGTTATCATTCTGAAACGGCGCTTGTGAAGGGCGCGATTCAGGAACCTCAAATCCAGTATGGGTCTTAACCCGGCGTCTCACTTGGGGACTAGAAAAATATCGGCTGTAAAACCCTTCTTCTCTTTCTAAGGGGGGAACCACTTGAATCGCCCCTTTTTTAATAATAAATAACTTCGGCTCGCAGCACCTGAGCTTCGGGGCTCGCGACAGCTGTGTGAAGGACACCGTGAAAGGGCGGCGGTCTTTTCATGAACTGAAGGGTGTAACCATGTTCTATT
This sequence comes from Enteromius trimaculatus, assembly GCA_032361065.1. Lineage (NCBI taxonomy): Eukaryota > Metazoa > Chordata > Actinopteri > Cypriniformes > Cyprinidae > Enteromius > Enteromius trimaculatus. Next base: position 8,613,248 of record JAUMHP010000084.1, read on the forward strand.
ATCCCCATGACCCAATTTGATTCCCCCGGGAATGGCGCGCCAGGCATTCAGACGGAGTGACAATGTTTTTTTTTTATTCCTTTGACCTCATGATTCTCATTTGCTCTGACATGCATTGTGAGCTGTAAGGTCTTATATAGACAGGTGCGTGGCTTTCCTAATCAAGTCCAATCAGTGTAATCAAACACAGCTGGACTCAAATGAAGGATGAGTTAAATATATGAGCACCTGAGTTAAATATATGAGTGTCACAGCAATAATACTTCAGACCATGTGATATTTCAGTTTGTCTTTTTTTATAAATCAGCAAAAATATCAACAATTCTGAGTTTTTCTGTCAATATGGGGTGCTGTGTGTACATTAATGAAGGAAAAAATGAACAAATGATTTTAGCAAATGGCTGCAAAATAACAAAGAGTGAAAAATTTAAGGGGGTCTAAATACTTCCCGTACCCACTGCATCTGTAACGGTTCACTTTGATCAGATTGTTTTCTAGACTATGGAACAAAGGATATCAACTATCATTAGTATGATTTGATGTAACATTTAACCCATTCTGTGTTAAATAATTACCTTTTCAATAATCTTCAGTACACTGTATGATTTGGTGACCCTGATGAAAATATGCAACTGCTTTGATCAGAATATAAAAAAAAAAAATCTAGAGTATGAAATTGTACTGTACATTACTAATGTAACCTATTCTGTGTGAAATAGAAGAGGCAACAGATTTTGGTAACATGTTAGCTTCATCATCGAATCTGGTAAAGGCATGTCTGAAATAGTTCACATCAGACCAAAATGATCTCTACTGTACGGAACAGAGGAGGGTAAATATCATTAGAGAGAATTTGTGTGATATTAAAAAATTCTGTGTGTAACAGAGAAGGTAACAGATTCCAGAAACCTGTTGTGCTGCCTTTTGGTGACCCTGCTGTATATCTGCATTTTTTTGCATCAGACCAAAACGCTTTCTAGTATATCAAACAAATGAGATTAGACATCACTAGAGAGAATTTGTTGAATATTAAAGTCCTTCTGCGGCATAGGAGAGTAACAGATTTCAGGAATGTGTTGCCTTATCAGATATAGTGATCCTGTTCTCATCAGATCTTTTTTTAAAGAGATAAGTTTACACATCAACAACGTAAAAAATAATAATAATCACAGAGCAAGCTCTCAGACAGCTTTGTGCATAAGTGCATTCTCACGTCTTCCTGAAAGCAGAAAAACTTGAGCACTCTGCTGCTTTCAAACAATAAAAAAACCCTTTGCTTTTGCTCTACGCAGCAAATGCATCTGGGCATTGTTGAGATGACATCAGCAAGACGAGCTTTGTAGTTTGTATGTGTCTGGCATCATTACCAGCTTGTCAAATATGCTTTACAAACAGAAGCAGCATAACAGAGGCCTTGTGAAGAAGATACGCCTCTGTGGAATATCTCACTGGACAGCTGCCAGCGTCATGTGGCTGTTTTAGCCAAGAAAAGAAATTATCACGTCTAACAATGTGATACCACACCTCTCAAAGGTTTTGCAAAGAATTCAAAGTAACTGCTATAATTATAAAAAGAATAAACCAATAAAATAGTCAACCTCCACTATGAATAACTAGAATGGGCAACTCTGTGATTGAAAAGGCAGGGTGTAAACACCATTAGGTCATTAACAATGTCATCTGTTTTATTGTTTCATGCAGTAACATATTGCATTAAGCAGAAGCTACTAAATAAGTATGACACGCTGCCTTGAGCTGTTCAATCTGATTAAATTCTACCTAATACATGTTTTCCACACAGACGAATGTGCTGAACAACAAAAAACAAATATGTGACCTCATTTGTGCTGGTGTCATGGACAAAGATGACAATACGAGTTGTGTTGTGTATTGACTAAATGAGCTGACCTTTGAACTTTACATCCGCTGGGCAGAGAGGCCCAAAGCTACAAGTGATTGAATGAGAAAGGCGACATGTTAAAAGGTACAATAGGAGGTGCCTGTTTTTGTAAAAACAGCACAAAAAGTATTTGCAGACAAGCTGAGGGCAGTAACAGTGAAACTGTTCAAGAGTATTTGAGGGCAAATGCTTGGGGTTGAGCTTTTTGTTTTTTTTGTACACTAAAATTATTTACACTAATCTGATCCAAAATACTGTAAAACAAATATCAGTATTGTGAAACATTATTACAATTTAAAACAACTGTTTTCAAATGTAATATATTTTAATATCTAATTTATTTCTGTGATGCAAAGTTGAATTTATGCATCATTACTCCAGTCTTTAGAAATCATTCTAACATGCTGATACTTCCTGCTGCTTAATATTTTCACGGAAATTGTGCTTGACAAATTTTGGTGATTTTTGGTGAATGGCATGAAAGTTCAAAGGAACAGCATATTTGTAACATTATAAATCTCCTTATGGTCAATTTTGATCAATTTAATGTAGAAAAATGTAAAAATACTTACTGACTCAAAACATACCAGCTACTTTAGACTAGAGGCCTGAAAATGCATTTTGACATTGATTTTACCCTGTATCAAATACACACACACACACACACACACAAGATACTATTACAGATGTAGGACCCCTAAAGGAAACCTCAGGAGAAATCAATTGAGGTGAGGTGCCCAACCGGGCGCAATGGGGTCCATTCCTTCCTCATCGCTATAGATTCCCCTCAAAAGCCTAAAATAAAAGGACTAAACCACAGTGTGTTGGAGAACAAGGTTAGAAGATTCATGGCTCCGTTTCTTTTGTCTTCTCAAAGCGTGTTCACAGCCATCAGATACTGTAGTGTTGAGAGGTTAACTGTGTGCAAAGCTCTCACAAACACTTTCAGCTCTAGCACCAGAGATCTCTAAGGTTATATAAAGACTGTCTGACCACAGCAGCCATTATAGATCAAATCTATCATTCAACACGACAGAGATCTGAGCTGTGTACCGATATCAAGGAGAGAAATTGATCTTTTCAGCCGTTCTTGCTTTGCAGTTAAAACAAGAAGGTTTCAAATGAACTGCTGCCCTCTTGTGGTAAACACGTTCGGTTGGTAAAGTATAACGCAGCTTTTTGTACCCAAGTATGACTTATTTACTGTTAATGTTAAGAATATTTTGTAAGCATTTCTTACTGAGTACAACTGTTTATGCTGAAAACGTAAAATTAAATAAATCACTTTCACACAAGTTGTGTAATTAATAAACTTGTATTTAATACTGTTGTGTTAATAAACAATACCAATCCGCAATTATAAATGTTAAAATCAATTTAATTTAAACAGTCCATGGTGTTTCATACAACATGTATGTATCAGTTCTGATAGTAATGCAGTGCTTTGAAAAGGAGGAAACCATTATAAATTGCTGCAACTATGCGCTTTCGTGTTTGACAAACACTGAGGTAGGACTGTTGGTGGAGTTTTCCAGCGGTCATTCCTCACTGGAGGATCTGCTGTTTGAGCTCCACCCACTTCTTCTCCAGCCTCTGTTTGACTGGCTCGGGGGCAAAGGTGTATCCAATGGCCTGCTGGGAGAGCATCCACACGGCCTCCTGAGTCAAACCAAAGGTGGAGGCCGCCAGCTGGTACTCCTGAGAGAGATCCGTGCAGAACACACCCTTATCATCCGTCTGACGGGACAGGAGGAGGAACAGGCATCTTGTTATTTTCTAACTCAACATTTAAAAAAAAAGTTTACATTTAAACCAATAATACCTACATTTCTTTAAATGATGATCAAAACTTGACGTGTTATTAGGAGATTATATGCATTTTATAGTAGTCTCTTATATCAAAATTTCACATTTTGGCCATTACAGTCTAAATTGTTTGCCATTACATGTCAGGCTTTACAAGGATAAAAAATGGTGTGGAAAAAGTACTCACGCAAAGAACGCACGGATGTCCTCTCTTATACCAGTACTGGAATTGATGCTTGTCATATGAAGGCACCGTTTTACCTTTCACATTAGAAGTCAGACAAATCTCTGCAATTAAAAACATTGAATTAAAAATAAATTTTAAAAAGTATTATTTAAAGTTCAAGCATGTAATTTGAGAATTGTGACAGGACAGTTAGTTAATTAGTTATTTGGTTAAGTGCTATTAGTTCATTTCAATATTAGTTAATTATTGATTAAATAAAAATAGTTTATATATGAATATATAAGTTGTTAAAGTTCAAGTATATAATTTTGGAATTTAAAAAAATTATGCAAAATTTAGAATTAAATTAGAAATAATTAAAAAAAAATAAGATTCATTTAAATTAATGAAATAAAAACAAACATGTTAGGTTAAAAATGTATTTATTAAAGCTCAAGCATATTATTTGGAAATACGATTGATTACGATTACGAAGCATAGCATAGTTAATAATATGAGTGTTGAAATTCCCTATTCAAAGTATGTAATTTTGAAAGTACAATGGAAGATTGTTACCTATAGGAATATTTTGTTTGCAGACTTTGTCCACAAGACTGTCAGACCCGCCCACCTCAGGATGTAGGAAGGTTCCGTGGCCGATTCTATCAGGAGGTAAGTTCAACAGCAGCTCAGACTCTTCTCTCTGAGAAGGAACCTGAAATCCACATCAACCTGAGTAAACCATCTAAAAGTATGCTGCCTTCATGATTAGTCGTATACAAAATAAAAGTTTGCGTTTGCATAGTGTATGTGTGTGTGTGTGTGTGTGTGTTGCGTATATATAAATACACAAGCAGATGTATATATTTTCTTTTGGATGTAATTGTAATTAACTAGGTTAGCGCTAGGTTATGTTGGAATTAAAACATAATTCCAACAATAAATAAATGTGCTCTGACCTCTGAGAGGTGTAGTGCCAGCTTCAGACCGCAGTTCTTGGCTTTTTCAAGTGCAGAGAGAAAATCTTTTCCATGACCGACCTGTAAGATCAAAGATATGGAGAATGCAGACGGAAGCAACGAGTTAGGTTAACTGCAGTTAATCTGAACTCACTTTCGGGTCTCCACTGAGGTCAAGTCCAACTACTACTCCATCACTGGAAAGCAGGAAGTCCTCCGCCAGCTTCACTGTCTCCATGGCAACCACAGGCCCATGTCTGCGGTCCACGGCTACGAGAAACCTGTTCAAACATTCAAAACCACAGCAGGTGACCATAAAAGAAACAGGTGGTTCACTATAATAAACGCCTGGAAATTACCTGACATCAATGTCAACTTCCTCTTGTTTACACTGCCGGATGGCTTCCAGCACCGTTTCGATGTATCTTTGTTTAGTGAGACCTTTTAGTGACAAAAAGAAATGTCAACAAAAGCAGAAACGAGCTGCTAATACATGCTTGACATATAAAACACTTCCAGTACCCGTTTCAGTCACCTCCCGTGGCGTGCTACGCAACTCCAAATATTTTACACCATCGGCCGCAAACTCTTGAATGACAGCTTTGGCAACCTGTTTGATAATCATAATGCTGTTTTTTAATTCATTATTAAAGATGCAAAAAACTAAAGTGCTGAGTAAGCCGCACGCAAACCTGATTTTACCAAGTGCAACATGCCCCTGGGTCAACATTGAGATTAACCAATCAGATTTGAAGAAACAGTTCACGGTTTTTGTGAAGTTTACGATCAGTGCTTAGCTCTTGTACATCAGTGTCAGTCATCTATCATTTCCCCTGATTTTAGGCATCACTCATGGGTGAGGTTAGGTTTAGGTGCATAGATATGGTCAAGACTATATTTTTGCATTAAAAGGTTATTTTAGGGTCAACTAAATATGTTGACCTAGTGTAAAATGGTAACGCCATTACCATTAATATGTCCTCTTCTGAATCAACCAGCTGATGAATCACTTTAAACACTTGAAAACACCTGTTAGAGAAATACACTGACTTAAGAATAGTTTATTTGTATTCAAACGAAATTATATCAGGACTAGGTGTAGCACACTATATACTTACAATATACTTAGTGTGCACTACAAATTTAGCACACTTGTCTAGTTAGCAAAAAACAATCACTGGATCCAAATAAGTGTACTTCTGTAGCATATAGTGGGCACAGAATAGTATGTGAGATGAGTACCCAGTACCCTAGTACCCAGACAACATACTACATTTGGTGAGCTTCTGAACAACACAACTATAACAAAATTAGCACAACAACAACAAGCCACAACACATAACATAAAGTTAACAAAACAACAAAAAGTCACATGACAGGGAAAAACCTTTACATGTAGAAACACATTTAACAAATAAACTAAATGACATAGGTAATGTGTAATTACTGTGAGGTGTAGTGTTTGACACGCACTCGTCCAGTGATCGGCGCTGTCCGCGGCGGATGGCCGTCATGCTGTGCTCGATGTTCAGATGCGGCTTGCGCTTCATAAGCGTCTCCATCGTTTCAAAACTGACAGAACCATTGAGATGTGCGTGTAACTCCTGAATCAGTTCAATAAGTGTTTAGTAAATTACTTGAATCGATTCATATACATACACTGCTCATTAAAGAATAACGTCTGTTTTTCCTACCACTTTCGGCAGCTGACGATAGAAGACATCCGCTTCGGTATCCATCTCAGTTTTCGTTGACTTTATGAAATGTGAATTATGACTCCTGCGGGTGGAATGGAGATTGAGTGAACTAATTTTGACACATGGAGACGGAATGTTTTTCCTGATGCACCAGCGATGCGTTACAGAAATAAGTCTTAGACAACAGCGACCTCTAACAGTAGTTCCCATATTCATATATTAACGTTAAACCATCAGCAAAGTTTGGTTTTATTTTGAGTAATTCTAACGTTATACTTCTGTCGTGTTTTGGTCATGTGTCCGAATAATTTATTTTAGCTTTAGCTATTTTAGTACCTGAAAATGACAAATGTTGGCAACTAGCTGAGATAAATTTTATTTGAATTCACTTTTAATTTTATTTTTGAGTATTAATAACACTGACTTACATAAAAAAGCATATACACAAAACAGAGAAATAAACAGTGACTGTTTATATTTAGTGTTCAATAAAAAACATTAACGCACGTTTTATATACACACTGCACATCAATACATTGAGGACATAAAAGGAGCAAATACATAACTTTTTATTTATGCATAATTTAAATAACTGAGTATTTTATACTTTTTGTTAATACATATTAGCAATATGCATTTAGCAGACTGGAATACTGTATTTCTGGCTAATTTGGGTATTTTAACATTTTAAACACTGAAGAACAACAAGTACAAAGTTATTAACTGATAATTATTGCCTTTAGCCACAATTATGATGAAGTGTAACAAATATACAGTGAAGCAAATATTATTTGCGATATCACCAAACACACTTTTTATATATATATGATTGCTTGGCTTTGGGTAGGAGTTGTCTTTCATGAATCAGAGTTTGATCTTATTATAGGAATCCTGTTCATGGATCCGATTTATTCCCTATATTATATATCAGGAAACATCAGAACCTCCATCAGCAGTCCAGCTCTGTATCACATGACCTCACACTTTTCAGCAGACTGTTTAAGGTCTTCGATGGTGGACTGGGCCTTTTCTTTAAGCTGGTCAATATCTACATTCTGAATGTTGGTCAGCTGACCCAGGACGGACTGCTTGTGCTCCTCCTCCTGGTTGTCTTCGGCGATCATCTTGGCCAGCTCTGTGGGCAACTCCACGTCATCTGCCGCCGCCTGAATCTGTGTGTCGTCCAGTTCACTCTGGTAATAAAAGTAGTAGTTAATAATAAAATAACAAATTACAATAGTTCATAGAATGCATTTTATTAATTGGTGTTTACTTTTGGAAGACGATATTTTTCCCTGAAGTGGCTCCTGACTGTGGCTCGCTCAGCTTTTTTTTGGGCAAAGCTGGCATCCCGCTCCATCCTAGTGGGTAAATAAAAGTCAGTTAAAAAAAATAAATAAAAAGTTAATATATTTTAATATATAACAATAAATATTACAAAAGAACACAGTTAATAACAATTAAAATAAATATTTTTATTAATTTTGTTTTGTTTAAAAATATATTTACAATTAAACATTAAATATTTAATTATTTATTAAATTATTTAATTTTATTTACTATTTATAATTAATTATTTAATTGTTAGTACAAATATTAAAAAAACACATTTATTTATTTATTTTAACTTCCAATAAAAAAAAATTCTTCAGTGTAAATTTTAACCTTTTTTTGTTTGTGTCTAGGACAATGTAATACAACGCCACATGAAAATGCACATAAAGGAAGAAAAACAGCTGCATATGCATTTCTCCAGAGGAGTCTCTGTCCTCAAAGCCGAACCAGAGAAACATGGATCTGGAGAGCAAGGTGACACACGGTATTGATTCAACCACAGAAATACAGTAAGCTGGAGATAAACATTGACCTTCTCTAGATCTCCCTGTATTGCATTTGAACAAGTGACTGTGTTTAAAAATATTTATTATCGTGACATTCATTCAGGTGCTTATTAAAGATTCACGTGCATCCGTGTCTGTGTGAGGAACTTGTGCTTTATTTATTGTTTGTTTGTGAAGTGGAATTTGTATTTTATTTCAAAAAATTAAAAAAATACTTTATATTCATTCACTAAATCCAATAATGGAAAGGGACGCTATGCGTATATACACAAATTAAACCAAACACATTTTATTAAAATGGTGAAGATGAAAACTGACCAAACCTCCAATGAAACAGCAAGTGGAGGATAAAAGTGATGAATCTTACTTCTCCTCCGCCAACTGTTGTTGATATTCCTCGAACTCTTCTTGTGTCATTCCCTTCGCTGCAGCTTCTGACTTCTCTCCTTCTACTTTTTCTTCAGCAAGACCCCCGGTAAGATCCTTCAGCTGCCCTCCTATCATGTGTTTTAACATAAAAGCCATAGTTTTTCTGCAGAACGCAGATTTAATTCGCCTATTTTGTGGATAAGACGTCAGTCACTTGAGAAACTCTTGCTCAGTGATGTCTCGTCCGGCTATTGAGAAGAAAGCAAAGACGACACGACGAAACTCGATGTTTTCTTTCTTCCTCTCAACTCAAGTTTCAGCACCAAATATTCATAACCTGTACAGCGCGGAGGAATTAGCTCTCTCTTTCTCTCTCTCTCTTTCTGAAACAACGCGCGACTTCTGTTTCATGACGCTTCTCTTTATGCATGATTGAAGGGGAGGCTCAAAAACGAAAAAAATAAAACAATATAAAGCAATAGAAACATTTTAATGCATGCAGTATATAACCTACATAGACACTGGATGTAGGCTACATTCTATAAACCCCCTCCACAACTACAACTACAAGTTCCCACAATAACTGAAGCACATAAATAAAGATGTGTTTCATCTTTCATAATATTCTATAACATGGCCTCGGAGCTCACACTACCTAGTGTTTTGTTGTAGATGTGGACACTGTTTAGTGCACAACAGCCTTGTTCTGTATTTGTGGCACACAGTTATTTTTTCCATGTACACAAGGTTCAGTGGGCCGTGAACTGATGTTATGAGGCTCATTTGTCACCTGTAAACACCTGTACACCTGAGGAAATTTGAATATAAAATATAATACAACATGGTAATACCATATACCATATATATATAAACTGTATCCCTGGTGTTTTATGTTTTCATATCAGATGTATATGTATAAAAATGTTGACACTATACCTAAACCGATTACTTCCCATCAAGTCTTTATTAGAAGGCATTTGGGGACAGAAAATCCTTTCATTGGTTTAGTTAGTGTATTTCTGAGGCTGTGGGCTTGTTGAGGAGTCAGTGTGAGTAATGATGAGCTGCCACTGTCACTTCTCTCCTGTGTCCAGTATATCACACGACTGCTCAAGTGAAACACCTCAGTCTGTGTCAACTAATTGTATTACATGCAGTGTTAAGCTCCGTGATTCATGCTTCTATGCTAATAAGACTCTGTGCAGTCTTACATCTACAGGGAAATCTGTAAATATACGCTAACTGATACTGTACTAGCTAAACTGTAGTTATACTGGTTTAACAAATCAGTATATATAAGTCTATTCTCTTTACCTGCATGCTTTAAAATAAATAAAACCTATATTAAATAGAATTATATAAGGGCAGTTTCCCAGACTAAGCCTAGTCCTAGAATAAAATCTCCATTTAAACCAGATAAAAAGAGAAGTTCTCAGTCATGGTTTTAAATGGGCTCAGACTTAGTGTAGCCCAGATTTTAATAGGCTGATTTCCTGAAGGACCACTAGCGACTAAACTGGGGTTTAAATTAAACCTACCAGGAGGCAGGTTTAGCTTCAGATTAACGTTGTGTTTCCAGCCTTTGTGCATCAAAAGTATTGGTACCCTTCGTAAATATGAACCAAGAAGCCTGTGAAAATAAGTCAATCATTTTGATATTTTATTAAAAAACAAAAAACTTTCATTGAAGTAAAAAGTTGTTTTTCTCTTATACACATTGGCCACCATTAATGGCACCCTTTTCTCTTCGGTTCAATACTTTTTGCTACCTTCTTTTGCCAGTTTAACAGCTCTGAGTTTTAATGCCTGAAGAGTTGGAGATCAGAGACCATTGTTCTCTACAGAATCTCTGCAGACCCGTTAGATTCTCAGCTCCATGTTGATATTCTCACTTCTTCAGGTTTCTAGGGTTCAGGTCAGGGGGCTGGGATGACAGAACCTCTGTTTTGTGCTCAGGGAGCCATTTTTTGTGTTGATTTAATGGTCCTTTTTGATCATTGTTTTGTTGGAAGATCCAGCCATGGCTCCTCATTAGGCTTTCTGACCCTAAGACAATTATTTTCTGCAATTATTTGGCTGTGATTCTTGGAGTCTTTAGCCACTCAAACTACCTTACTCATGTTGCGTTAAGACAATATAGTCAAAGACAATACATTTAAGAAGGGGTGGGGAAACTGACAAATCACTTTTCTTCAAACATGAATAAAACATGTATAAAAACGTCCCCTTTGGATGATACGATGACCTTTCCCAAAGAGAGCGGTGAGTCAACTCTTTGTACTGATTGGAGGAATTTTAACAATTACATTCCCTGTGAACATTCATCTTGCCGAGTCCAACTGCTTTCAGATGGAAATCTCCGATAGCATGAGAGTTTATTCAGAGACGCAGCACTGAATCTATTATCATATATGTTTTAAACATGACCAGCTGCAATCGGATTTGTCCTCATTTGTCCAGTGAAGAACAAGAGACTGTAATGAATTGCATTTAGCATCAAACAGCAGAGACACCCTCCCAAACCTTCCGCAGGGTCAGCGATTCTTCAGATAAATGCCAGGGCATTGAGAAGGTTTGTCCTGGCACAAAGACACATTGACTCTGAATCACCGTACTCAAGTACCCTTCATGAGGCGCATTTCTGGTCAAAATGCAAACAGCAGTTTTGCATGAGAGGAGACCGTCAGAGAGGAAAGCGTCTGGAGGACTCCACTTCTAGTGTTGATTGGGATTCACACTGGCACTCGAGCTGCCTCGGGCTGGGCGTGGGTGAAGGCCGGATCCGGGGCCTGAGCCCAAATGTCACGGGAGAGATGTAAATGGAGGCTGACGAGCAGCGCGGACGCTTCTGAACCTACAGCTGGAGGAACTTTGGTATTTTAGAGAATCAAACTTAGCATGTCACTTAATGTTGCTCTCTTCAGGCAAGCGCATGAACTCTGCGTGTCACAGAGATAAAGACTGAAGAAACGTGCCGATCGTTGCTGCTATTGCCTGCTGGATGCTTTGGAGCTATGGATGTTCGCATTGCAGTTTTTTCCTTATAACGTGAGGTCAGAGTCGTTTCCTTTAAACCAAGCGGTTGAATTAAACTCTTCTTGCTGTCCGTTGGCAATGTCTTCCAAATAGGCCACAGAACAGAGCAAATGGTGACACATGCATGGTGACATCCACAGTCAAGCGCTCTGGCGTGAAGCACACAGGACGCTCGAGGGGAAAGCTGGAGTCCCGTCTCCCTGACTTACCTCATTCTTTGGGGGACGCTTGAATAGCTTGAAGTCTGAATAAGGGTCTAAGGGGACTCAGTTTTTAAGGGGAGGAACTACAGGTGGTTTAGTTCTCTTTCCCTTTCGAATAAATAGACATTTATAAATGAAACCAGCAAATTATCATATTACAACTATGCAAATTCAGCATCATCTTAATATATGCAATGAGTTCCTGTAGCTTAACTGAAGAGCATATTTATCTACCAAATGCACTCATGCAAATATGCATATTTGCATTAACTTAAATAAAATAAAATAATAAAAATGATAAAGTCAATAAGTCATTGCAATTTGTTTTACATTACTGTAACTCAAAACAAAACAACTCAACAAAAAATGTCAGTAATTTAAATTTTACTGACTTTACACACACACTTTATATATTAGTGCTGTCAATCCTTTAAAAAATACATATGAAGATATATTTAGATATATATTGGCAAAAAAACAAAAAACCTTTTTGTTGAATTTTATAAATCATGTTTTTTCAATTGTGTTAGTTGTATTTTTAGTTAATAATTAATGGCAATTTGTTTTACATTAAGTTTTTTTTTTTTTTTTACATTAAATTACATTAAATCCAACTAATAAATTACAATATGCATATTTTTAATAACACTATATATA
>JAUMHP010000084.1:8625981-8642531 GCA_032361065.1 Enteromius trimaculatus
ACACACACACACACACACACAAATGAAGAGTTTATTTGCAAAAAAATTTTTTTTAATGATGTTGTTTTTAGTGTTAGTTAGTTGTATTTTTAGTTATTTAATCAAATGCCCAATTGCTACTTCTATATATGAGTGCGTGTATATATATATAAGCATTAGAAATGGAAAAATCTATAAATTTGATATATACTTTTTAACACACACACTCTTCACCAATTATTACAAAATTGCTATTATTAAATTAAGCATTTTAATAACATGCAAATATGCAGGTTTTATTTTTGAATTTGCTTGTTATATGTTTTGTAAATGTTACTAACTAATCAGAAGAAATCTAGACATTTGAGATGATACCGGATTTAAAATATAGTTAGCTGTTGTTAGTTCTAAAAGTTTTCAAATATTGTACAAATTAAAAGTGAAATGTTTCCAGTAGTAGCAGCAGCTCACCATAAAAGCGCGACCTCAAATATTTGCATATCAAAAATAGAAATGCAAACATTTCTCTGTGTTGGTATGTTTTCATCCCAGTGCTTTTTGTTCAGCAAAGCTAGCTTCACCTTCACAGAAAACCACAATTGCAGCATTTCAGCGCTTCAGGTTTCACTCTAGCTGCGCGCTCATGCATCTTCCTCTTCTTGATATCATGTTGCTGACGAGAAACACGCACCGAGCAGAAATACAGCATCCTATAGATAGACGGGGGAACAATCCCATCACATCCTGACGGAGGAGCACGTGATGCGCTTTTCAAAACATGTGACATATGCCAAGCGCATCTGCAGGGCATGGGGATTATTATTACCACTGCACATACGTGTGTCAAAACCTAATGGTGAAAATCTGTCACGTGTCACGACTGTTTGGGTCACTGCTAAACGGGCAGAAGCTTGTATAGATGATGTGTTTCCTCTCCGGGTGCATTTAGAGTTTCCTTGACTGACCTTTACATTGAAAGACTGTAGAGTTACATTTAAACGCACAAACACAAAGCTTTTTTTTGGCAGCCTTTTTATTTTTTTGTCTTTATCTTTTGTTTTTATCAAACTGTTCAGGTGGAATGATTTCATCTGAAATATGGCAGCAAAGAAACAAATAATTAAAAAAAAAAAGCACTAAGATATAATTCAGTCAACATACATCACAAATATTTCTCAAATCTCTATTTGAGGCCTTTTTGTATAATTTCTCAGTTCTATTATTATTATTTTATTTTTAATTAAAGCAATCCGGCTTCCACACAAGCCATGTCTCTTTTTAAAGGCCTATAACATTTATATTCAACCTTTCTGGTTTTGAGGCTCAGACTGACGCATGTTTGAAATGATGAGCAAGACAGCAGGAAATCCAAACGCTTCTAAACAACGTATTAAAAAAATAAAAAACGAGCTCTGGGACGAGACAGACTTCTGGCGTAAAGGCACTGTGAAATGGAAGAAAGATTCTCTGGTGAATTTCAATGGCTACTGGAACGGAAAACAGTTTGGGATGAGCATACGGTCTCCCGAAGTGCCAATTATTGTTCTTGATTACAAGATTTTACAGACAGTCAGCCTTATGGGTGCCGTCATAGATAGCATTTCTCATGATATTTATTATCTGATGATATTAGCTGATTTTTTTTTTTTTGGCAGATAATCCTAAATGCTTATCAAATGTCCAAAGTAAGGGAGCGTATGAGGACATATCAGAGGAGGCTGAAGATCTTCTAAATCAAAAAGAGGTGAGTTGTTGTAGAGAAGGCCAGCCTCCCCAAAATTAAGAAAATCAAGCCATGAAAGCGACGCGAAGTAAAAAAAGAAAAAGAAAAAACAAGAAAGAGTGCATTTGCAAAAGAATATTTCTGCTGATGTTTTTCAAGTCCACTGCGTTAAGAGTAGATTTTGGTCAGACTGTATGAGAATGGTCCCATGAAGGTCTTCCTCTTGTGTTTTTTCCTCTAGTTTTTGTCTTTTATCGGTACAGCTCATTGGCTATGATATCATGAAGTTTCTGTCTCAGTTCTCTGAAGCTGGGACGCACCACAGGGTCCAGAGTCCAGCACTCCTTCATGATGTCATACACCACCGCCGGGCAGCCGTCTGGGGCGTCCATCTTATAACCCTTCTCTACACGAGGGACAACTTCCTTCAGAGGCTGTAAGAACAGAGGATGAAGGACACCACGACTTAGCAAAAATGTGCTAAAATAGACAATAGTGTCCTCTACTGGTAGAATCTGCATAGATACTAAAATTGCAGAAAACATAAAATATACATTCAAATAGAAATAACATTACAAAACATATTAATTATAATATCTCATTTTTTTTATGATTATTTTAATTTAAATTAGATAACTAATAGTACGCCATTAGTAGTAATAATAATAATATTAAATAAATGAAATATAACTATAAATTATATAAACATCATCACAAATGTATATTTATTGGTGATGTTTCTGCTTTGAAGAGAAGTTTCAAATTAATTCAAATTGTTTTATTATTATTATTATTATTATTATTATTATTACTACTACTATTTTTTTATAATAATTACAAATGTGTTTTTTGTTAGTCAAGGTTCTGCTATAAGGGGACATATTAAATTAGAATAGTATTTTACTTTAAATTAGATTATTGTTCTTATATAATAATAATAATAATAATAATAATAATAATAACAACAACAACAACAACAACAATTTTAACATTTGCATTGGCCATGTTTCTTTCTTTTTTGTGGCTTGCATTATATTACCACCCAATTTAATTTAATTATTAAAATGTACATTTAATTATTAATCAAAATAACAACAACAAAAACAATAATAATATTAAAAATTTACTTTATATTGGTCATGCTTCTGTTTTGAGGTGTATAGACTTTAAATTAAACTGTACTGATTATAATTTTCTATTTTAGTAGTTTTAAATAAAACAAATTAAATTTAATGAAAAGAACTGCATTTATAAAAAAAACAACTACAAATTAGAAATGATAATGTTTTTAATAGTAATAAAAATGTTTTGAAGGGACTTACAATTCTTGGATAAGGTACCCGACCGAAGGAATAGATCTCCCACAGTAAGATGCCATAGCTCCATACATCTGATTTAGTGGAAAAGGCCTGTTTCAGACAGAGAGGTAGAAATAAGACAAGAGGTTGTTTTTTTTTTTTTTAAAAAACACATTAAAACAAAAGCAGGAAACATACCTTCTCTCTTAAGGCCTCAGGTGAAGTCCACTTAACAGGCAGCTTGGCTGTATCTTGAGTAGACGATGCTTCTTTAGTGAGGCCAAAGTCGCTGACTTTTGCTATGTTGTCTTCTGACACTAAAACATTACGAGCTGCCAGATCCCTGTGCACAAAGTTATTAGCCTCAAGATATTCCATCGCCTTGCAGACATCCCTGCAACATGAAGAAAACAAGAAAGAAGAAAACATTTAGAAAAATCATTTGTTAATCTTAGAATTACTAATAATACAAAGCTGGATGAGTATCGAGATAAAAACAAACGCACATTGAGAAATTGATCAAGCGATCTCCACCAATAACACTACGTCCTCTGGAGCGCAAATAGTCCACTAGACTACCCTGAAAAAAAGAAATCAACACATTCAAATAATAATTTATACGACAAGATTGAATGTACATGTCCAGTTATTATTTGTCAACAGCTTTGGGTCATTCACTGACCTTGGCCATGTACTCAGTGACAATAAAGAGGCTGCCCTTCTCTTCCACGATCACCCCCAGCATCTGTACCAAGTTATTATGCCGTAATTGCCTGTAAGTCAACATGAATATTAATATTTAAATATAAAAACATAAAAAGCCTTATTTTCTCTGTCAATCAGGGAGGACGTACGTCATGACGGAAGCCTCTGCAACGAAGGCCTGTGCTGTTGCGTCATGTTTGATACACTTCACCGCTACTTTCTTGCCTCCGTAGTCTCCGACCATCACATCTAAAAACCAAAAAGAGCACATTTTTATTACATTTGCAAGTTCTGGTGAATTACTGGCTGCCTGGGTCATTTATAATACTAAATGTTACATTTTATAAGCTTAACGATGTAAAATCTGGGCCCCGAACCAAATTAATTTACATTCAGTGATCTAGATGCTATTCTTAACCCCTCAAAAAGTGTAAATAAATTTTTAAAAATGTACCTCCAAACTCTCCCTTTCCAATAGTTTGAATGAGCTTCAGTTCTTTTCTTTTCAGAGCCCAACCGCCTGTGGAAAAGAAGATTAATTATCCTATTAAAATAGCTTTCATAAAACAAACCCTGAAACCTCGCAACATATTAATCAACAAATTAATATAGGAGTATAGTCAATAAGTAACTTACTTCTTGAGAACTCATCCTGGGCCGCCACAGTCCCCTCCATGAGTTTAGGTTTGATAAGTCTGGTACAAAGTCCATCTGCATCATTAGTGTAGTGCTATTAAAAACACACAAACACAAATTCAGCTAATTTACACATGATATACCATGGAAGTGTAAAAGTAAAATACAAATACCAAGACACATTAAATGCAATCTCGTAGCTTTTTAAAATTTCAGTTGAATCACTGGTGGACTCTTTTACTGCTACATTTCTAGACCTGTGAATATTGCAGTTGCATTGCGGTCAATGGAGGGATTTTTTAATCAGAAATGCCTTAATTTGTGTTCAAAGATGAACGACGGTCTTAGGGATTTGGAACGACATGAGAGTGAGTAATTAATAACAGAAATGTCATTTTTGCGTGAACTAAACCTTTAAGAATAAGAAAATCCAAGCACATAAACTGCGATGGCCCGCAGAGGTCGCTGTTGTACACGTTTGCTTTATAGATTGCGCTTCCTCTCCTCTGATGAACAAGCCCAAACAGGCGACTGCATTTTTATCATTTCAGTGCTGAAATATGCGTTTGTGATTCTATATGTCCGGACGCTACAACCGTGAAGTCAGACGACGAGATAATATTGTTGCATGAATGAAGCGGCATCGACTGGGCTGTTGAAATGATCTGGAACCCGCGCTCGTTTCCTCTTTGTCACTTCCTCGTTATCAACTATTCCAGGAACTGCGTCGCTGTTACACTCGCGCTCAAAATAACAACACATTTGCATGTCCACATTACAACAAAAACTGCAGTAATTCTTGGACGTATTGATAATTTCCCTGACAAAAAAACCCCCCAAAACAAAACACAGTAACACACAATAGTTTCTATTGTTTCTAAGTATTTTATGTAATGTTTGGAAGTTAGATCTAACTATTTTAATTTTAATACGTCACAGGGCTCCACCTATTTGGCCAAATTACAGTAAAAACAATAATACTGTAAACATTGCAGCATCATTCCTCCAGTCAGTGTCACGTGATCCTATAGAAATCATTCAAATATTGATGCCGAAGCAGCATTTCATATCAATATTGAAACAAATGCATTGCTTATCGCTTGATTATGGATACATTTTTTTTGTTTTGTTTGATGGATAGCAAGTTCAAAACAGCATTTATCTGAAATAGAAATCAATAATTTTTTGAACTGTCACTTTTGATAAATTCAACACCGATGCTGACTAAAAAAAAAAAAAAAAAAAAGAGGCTACATTTAACATATCGTAATGAGCGGTTACAGACGACAATGGACAGTAACAATTTGCAGCTTTTTTGAATATCTCTCCACTGTTTTTCTGATGAATTTTATCCAGCGGACTGTGGGAAGAATATCATCTGCGGTAGTTTAATCGCTATGTACATAAAGGCTTATTGTAGACTGTTCAAGACTCGTCCACTTCTTCGTAAAGAGCACAACTGTTGAGCCGAGGCTATAAGGGTGGGAGAAAGAGAGAGAGGGTGACTGTAGCCAAAATTACACTAAAGAATGTGTGGAATTCCATAATAGAAAGGGTGAGGAGAGACTTGAGGAACCCATAGTGCCTCTGACCACTGAAGTCACCCAGACCCCAATCAAAAATAACCAGAGCAGAACCATGAACACTTAACCGGGAACGGACCACTGGGTAATCACACAGACCGTCTCTAATGAGGCCAGTGGACAGTGGAATAAAAAGATATGTAAAAGTATACAAATGAGTCATTTACATCCTACATCTATGTAAATCAGTTCTTTTTATGCCTCTCTTTTCATTAGCGGTGCACTCATCAGGCTACCGGCTTCAGTGTCACCTCAAATGATAAGGCCTGTTCGAGAAAAGGTGCGCAATGCCCAGAATATGAAGAATGGGCTTTTTCCTCTTTGTGCCAGTAAAGCAGCCACCCAGAGCACCCTATGATCTGCACAGCAACACACTAAAACCACTCAGAACACCCTAGCAACCACATGGCAACACTCTGGCAGCCAATAAGAAGCTTGTATGTTGGCTGCCAAAGTGGATTTGCGCATGAAAATTTAAGTGGTGCTTGCTTGCTGAAGAAAATTTGAATATCCGCTTATTATGCTATAAAGGAGTTTTTAAACTTGCTCATGTAAAGGACAACCGAATATGATGATCCTCTTATGATGATCCGCATCCCAAAATACAAAAGGACAGCTACTGTATGTTTTCTGAAGTATTAAAACCCTATTTATGTGTGTTTGTGTGTGCACGTGTATGATATATCTCAATAGTTCTTTAGTATACATAAAAAAAAAACAGTTATAATTCTTCTTAATATTATATTACACAACCTAACTTTAACTTTTGATAGCCTAAAATATTAATATTAATAATATAAAATATTACAAAGTAGTTGTATATATAAATACACAGATAATACACATATATTTTATACATATATAATATATATATATAATATATATATATACATACACACACACACACACACATATATATATTTAAATATATATGTATATATTTAACTCAGGCTCTGTTAATTTCTTCTGATCATCCTTGAGATGGTTTTACACCTTCATTTGAGTCCAGCTGTGTTTGATTATACTGATTGGACTTGATTAGGAAAGCCACACACCTGTCTATATAAGACCTTACAGCTCACAATGCATGTCAGAGCAAATGAGAATCGTGAGGTCAAAGGAACTGCCTGAAGAGCTCAGAGACAGAATTGTGGCAAGGCACAGATCTGGCCAAGGTTACAAAAAAAATGTCTGCTGCACTTAATGTTCCTAAGAGCCAGTGGCCACCATAAACCTTAAATGGAAGATATTTAGGACGACCAGAACCCTTCCTAGAGCTGTCCATCTGGCCAAACTGAGCTATCAGGGGAGAAAAGCCTTGGTGAGAGAGGTAAAGAAGAACCCAAAGATCACAGTGACTGAGCTCCAGAGATGCAGTCAGGAGATGGGAGAACGTTGTAGAAAGTCAACCATCACTGCAGCCCTCCACCAGTTGGGGCAGGGGCAGGACGACTGGTTGCAATAGAGGGAAAGATGAATGCAGCCAAGTACAGGGACATCCTGGACCAAAACCTTCTCCAGAGTGCTCAGGACCTCAGACTGGGCCGAAGGTTTACCTTTCAACAAGACAATGACCCTCAACACACAGCTAAAATAACGAAGGAGTGGCTTCACAACAACTCTGTGTGGCTGTTCTTGAACGGCCCAGCCAGAGCCCGGACTTAAACCCAATTGAGCATCACTGGAGAGACCTGAAAAATGGCTTTTTACCAACATTTACCATCCAACCTGACAGAACTGGAGAGGAACCGCAGGGTTTATTTTTTTAATAAATCTGCAAAAATGTCAACAGTTGTGTGCTTTTTGGTCAATATGGGGTGTTGTGTGTACATTAATGAGGATTGATTTAGCAAATGGCTGCAATATAACAAAGAGTGAAAAATTTAAGGGGGTCTGAATTCTTACGGTACTGACTGTATTTATGTATACAGTGTGTGCATGAAAGCATTATTTCATTCTTGTTGAATAAAAATTATTTATTATTGTATTTACTGATCAAAACATACTTTAGAGAAAGCAAAATGAAATGGTTTATATATATACTTTAGGGGTGTGATGAGATCTTGTGGCAATATCTTCGCAATAGTGGTATGACACGGCACAACAAATCTCCGACAGGAAACTGCTGCCGTGTTCTATTTATGACGTGCTGACACAAATTCCAAATGGTTTTCAATGGTTGCTTTATCGCGTGCAGTGTAGGCAGACTTAAGGCCCGGGTATACTTCACTTTCCATGTTCAGTTTCCGTCTCACACACACAATATATGTTATATTTTAAAATTGAGAATTTATTTTGAAAAAACTTGTCTTGTTCTCATGAACACAGTGGCGTCATACACATACAAACGCGCACACACACACACACACACACACAGCTATTGCTACAAATATACCCGTGCTACTTAAGACTGGATTTGTGGTCACATATATACATTTTAGTACACAATATTTAGCAAATTATACATAATTTGATTAAAACAATATTTATATAAAAATTGTACAAATACATATAGTCGTTAAGAATTACCATTTCATTTTGCTTTCTCTAAAGTATGCTGTAAACCGTTCCATGTAAATACAATGGTAAATTAATATCTAAGGGTGTGACAAAAAAAAAAATAAATAAAAAAACTTAATTCCCAAACAACACTTTCCATAAAACACCACCTTCTTTTCACAGCACTTGTTTAGCAGTTTCACTTCCTCCGGTGAGCCTGGACTGAACCTTTGACCTCAAAGCACAAGGTGTGTGTGTAAAAAATTGTTTCCTGGAGTCTATCGTAAACGCTTGCCCCATCTCTGTAGCCAGTGTGTCTGATGTGGACTGACTTCCTGTTAGGGCTATTTTTGTATCTGTGTGGCGATCAATTTGAAAATGTTGATGGAGGCGGTGAGAGGACTCACAGGAAGAATCCTGTTGGTTTCACAACACGCTGGGCTAACTTTGGAGTGTGCTTGTGCTGACTATATAAGCATTTCACCAATCATCCAAAAACAGACCTGCAGCTATGAAAAGCAACAACTTGAAGTTAAAGCAGGTCATAAGCAGTAACCCTCACCTCCATGAGCTGCATGAGGTTTTCAAAGTACTCCTCCTCATCGATGGACAGTTTGCCGTTGTGGTAGATGATGCGGTAATGCTCCACCTTGCCATCGCAGCTGACACACAGGGTGTAGTCTCCGGGGTAGTTGGTGCTCTCACGCACCAGGAAGAGGCCTGTCTCTGGGGGGTAAAGCAGCCTCTCGGCCTGCTCGCGTGTGATCTTACCATGGAACCATCTGAGTGACCACAGATAAAAGACATGTGTTTGCTTGGTTCATCATTTACAAGTTATATCAAAGCATGTTTTGTGTAAGTGTGGTCTGGTCAAGAACAGTTTTCAGTCAGTTGAAGTTTGAAAAAAGGGTAAAGTGCATAAACATCTGCAAGCATCACATAATTGTGCACATACTTACAAATGACTCTTAGTTCATTTAAGTTAAATTTAATAAGACAGAAAAGAAGTTTTATTTTTGAATCAGTCTGACATGTTGATTCTAGTGCTGTCAAATGATTAATTGTGATTTGTTTTATTAAAACAAACTGGTTGTTATATAAATAAATATAAATAGTTCACCCAAAAATGAAAATGACACCAAAACTACTCACCCCCGAGCCATCCTAGGTGTATATGACTTTCTTCTTTCAGACAAGTTTTTGACAATTTATCCTGGCTCTTCCAAGCACGGTAATGCTGGTGGATAGCAGCCATTATTTTGAAGCTCATAAATGGGATATATCCCAAGTACTTGTGGATATATCTAATTTACAGAGCTTTAAAATAAAACGCCAGCACTATCCACCAGCATTACCAAACTCGGAAGAGCCAGGATACATTTAAAAAAAAAGACTGTGCTCATCTGAAAGAGGAAAGTCATATACACCTAGAACGGCTTGGGGGTGAGTAAAATATGTTTTTGGGTGAACTGTTCCTTTAAAGAGCTTTTCTTTTAATGAATAGGTCAAAAAGACTCATGAAACTACAAGTTATTATTCTGAATCAGTGATGCACTTTGAATCATAAATCTGAAAAACACATATTTAGATATAAGAACTTTGAGTAATACAGTACAGTATACAATATAAATACAGTATAATACAACAATGTAACAAAAACTTTATGCAGCATTTTTTAGTTTAAACGTCGTGTGATTTAAATTTTGCATTTGAGATTTGGTTTGGATAAATAATAAATGAATAAATGAAGTCCAAATCACAAAATAATGACTCTTATTGACAAAAATAATGACTCTGTGAATAAAGTGTTAAAAAGACTTGTGAACGTGTGGGTTAACACTTTGAATCATGCTAAAAACAAACAATGTTGTTGTAAAGGCATTATAAACATTAATATCTGTCAGAAAATAGCATTGTTTTGTTTCTAATTGTAGTTTGCCTCAGGTAATTGTATAAATTCAATCCAATACAGTATGAATTCAGTAATTGTATTCAGGTTTACAAATAACATTTTAAATCCAGTCCTTTCGATGAATCAGTCAAACGGACTCAATTTGAATCAGTCAAATGCTATACATTTTTCTTTAATGAAGCCCTTACAGATACTCTGAATGTCTTTTAAATAAACAGTATTGTTCTGTGGAAAATCCCAATACTTTACAACTATAGTAGTGTTTTGTTTAGTTTATAATTAATTTAGTTAATTTAATTTAATTTACAATTTTTAATTATATTGTTTGTGGTCTTCCTCAAACGCATTTTAGAACAATTAACAGAGTCTGCTTCATAATGACTCATGTAAGCTGGTTCTTTTAATGAATCGTGTCAAACAAACTCACAAACTTGTGTGTTTATGAGTGTTGCTGTAGCCGTACTACATTTTAAAAACGCTAAAATGTGTCACATCGATTGTTTTGTTCAGTTAAGTATGTACTTAGGACCAGCTATCGGGAACATTTAATGAGAAACACTGATTCAGATACATAATATTGTGACTGAAAAAAGGAAGCTAAATTACAGGCTTCCAAAAGGAGCGCTGGCCTTGCCTGGCCCTTCTGTGGCTTCTCTGGCATGACAAACATCCAATCTGTATCTCCCAATTACCCACACGTATACATACAAACCGAAGCTGTGCACAAAAAAAACGACTGCTACCCTCACAATCTGCTAAAACCTTCCATTACACGTGGCTAAAAGCAGACATCCAGATCCCATATATCAGGTTTGAAGGATTCGCTTGACGCTGCATTGCCACGCTAAATAAAACTGAGGCGTCAGCGTCATTACAGCCATTGTTCCTTCTAAACTAACCCAAGCATCAAGTAATTGAAGAATATCTCATGCTGTCTTACAAGCGAGCCCTAATCGTGATTCACGTCTCTGGCCTTTGCATATCAGATGCTGAGAGATGGACTTTTTCCACTGGCCTGAGTGCTGCTATTTGTATAACTCTCTGATTTCTCCTTCTATTTTAAACAGCTGGCCGATTCAAATGAGTCCTTGGGTTATTGTGGTGGACCGGAAAGCAGGAAGACATTTGTGTATTATTATAGATATACAGTAGGTGATCTGTGATGATATCAGTGATACACTCTAAATATAGCGCGCCAATGTTTGTGTGTATGATATGTACACAAACACTCTCTCTTATTGTAGTTCAACTGAGGATTAGTGAAGACAAAACATTTTTTATATATATAAAAATGTGTGCAATTGTACTATGTACTTACGGCATGAGGCTCAGTTTACTGCCTGATTTCACTCCTTCTCTCTTCTGAACATAGTTTGCTGGTATGGTACCCTCTCGCCCTGCTGCATTTTTAGCTTTGTACCAGTTTGGATCCTGGAAGAAAGCATCAGCAAACAAATTCAAATGAATAGTTGCCTTTATATTTAAGCTCATGTCAAACCAAACATGTAAGACGATTTCTTACATAAACCACAAAACAAGATATTTAGTTGAACGTTCAGGCTGCATTTTCAATACAATAAAACTGTATTTCAGCAAATATTACAGTTAAATTTCATTCTGTTGCTTATACAAACTTATTGAACTGTGCAATTATGATATCTCTATGCCATTTTTGGGACCACGGCAGCTACAAGTTCCTACTCACTTTCATTGTATGATAAGTAGCCTGAATAACTAGCTGGCCAACATTTACTCCACAATGTTACAAATACTAAACAGTCTGGGATCGGGATATTCAAAAGGAGGATGAATTCAACTAAACAATAATTCATAGGAAATACATTGACAAAGTGTAAAATTTCTAATAGTTGCTGTTCTTTTGAACTTTCGATTTATCAAGGACTACTGTAAAAAAAATTCACAGTTTTTTTGTACAGTATTTTTGACCCAATAACTGCAGCCTGAGAATTCTGTATAATTGATGACAATTTAAATATGTGTCATTCAGACTAAGAAATTTACCTTAGTTACTCCAGTTATAGTAAGAATATCTCCTTTGCACATAGGCAAGTCCTGGTCGGCCGTTCCTGGGAAGTTGTACCTGGCTACACACTCTGTGCCAGGAGGCCAGGTCGACTAGAGAGGAGAATGGGAATATAAGAAAAAGCCCTTGATGTACAAACACAGGATTCTGAAATTAAATAGTCATAATTAACATTATAGCCAATTGGCAACATTTGAAGGTGCATGTTACCGTAAAGGTAGACATAGCTGAGGGAAACCGTCCTCTCACAGTCGACCCGTTTCAGCTGGTAACATCAGAGCTGAGCCTGAGGCGTACAGCTGCAGCCAGAACTGGCCAAAGTTCTGTGAATAAAAAAAAAACAAGTCATTATTGGATGCACGCTTTCAAATAAAATAAGAAAACTATTTAATCAAGTAACATTAAAAACCATGTGCTTAAGTGCTAAATCCTGAAAAGCATTTACAAGTTATACAGATACAGAAAACGAACTTTAGCAATGACTAACCAAGCATGTCAGCAAACACTGTTTACCAGCAAATGCAATTCAAGCACACACACTTTCAAAGGGGAAGTGGCGGCTGTAGATTTTCCGATGCCTCAGACAGGAAGAAGGGCTGAACAGCAAGCAGGCTTGCAAAAAGCCTGTTAAATATTCAGTGTAAGCAGAGGGCATCACACCAGCCTTAAAAGAAACTCTTCATGCTTGGAAAAGCCTCCAAGTGAAGCTAAATATACCTATATGGGACCTATATGGCAATGAAGAAACTCTATATAGGCCATAAATCACAAATTGGGTCACTTTTCACTTTTTTTTGCATGCTAGTCTATAGATTTTAGATAAGTAGTCAGTTAGATTTGTACATGTCAGTCTGATTCTTCTGGTCCAAGTGGCCACTAGATTGAATCTAGTACCATTTACTGAAAGATCTGGCTGGAATATTCGGTCACCGCGTGTTACCATGAGGTTAAATAAAACTGTGCTGTTCCACAATTAAAAATATATTAGTATAAAAAAAAACTTGCCCCACAGCTTGAGAATTGAGAACACAAGAAAGCAGAAATGAGAAGTAAAAAAAAAAACACTTTCGTGGTGATGAGCAACGTGAATCAACGCAAGTTATTATTGCTCTCTTTCCCCCATGACAAGTTTTGTAGGGAGTAGAAACTTTTGAACTGAACTTGAACTTCAACTAAAACAAATGACACCTTCCAGTCTGCCATCCTCACGCAACACTATCATGGGAATAAATTAGCAGGCAGCAAGGGACGATCACTCAAGGGAATTAAAATGCACCTGGAAACCGAAGCCAAATTTACCTGAAACATTTCTGCTCTGCATTAGAAGTGAACAACAAAAGAAACCTAGCGGCAACTGAGCAGTTATTAGCAAGTGGAAATCTAACAAGTCAGCCTATCTGTTCTTAAACAGAAAAAAAGCTAAACGCGAAATGGCATTCACAAACTTTTTTCTTGTAATGTGATGCATTTCAACCAAAATAAGATTTTATTTATTGGTGCTGATTAATACAATCAGGAACTATCATTATGAAAGTAAACAGCCGTTGTTTTGTTAACTTTAAAACAATGCACATCAGTTGTAAAATCTTTTGCAGCTACTTGCAACAGTTGAAATTCACACCGGTTCAATACTCCCACCTTATTTTCACAAGCAGCACGGTGTATGCGGTGTGCTTGTGAACTACATATGATACGACACTGAGTGCCTTGACCTCATTAATATGTCAACCAACGCTCCCTGCCAATCTGTTCAATGCAAAGTAGTTCTGGCTTGAAAGCTGCAGCAAGCTCCACAATATGAAGTCACTTCCTGTTGAGCTGCCAAGACTAAAACAGTCTTCCTGTATTGGCATGTAGGTGTAAGTGGGTGATGAGCACTATGGGTTGAAGGGTGCAGACGGCAGAAGGGGCGCCAACATCGACGCAATCCACAGAAGCCCTTAGAGTTCGGATATAACACACTTCCCCTTTAAACAGTCTTCCCCTGCTGCTCGGACTACCTAATTTTACAGTCCTCAAACATAGAAATAGCACGAATCATCTAAAGACAGGAAACTTATTGTTATTGTAGTAGCTTGCCATTCAAATATGTCCAGATTGGTCAGTTTTAATGCTAATAATAAATATTTACAGCTACAAAGAATTAAAGCATCCATTTTTCAGAGCAAACCATTTTGTTTGTATCGTAGTAGATCAGTGTTCCCTTTGAAGCGTCATGAAGCAAGTTGATTACATTTCACATAAAAAATAAATAAATAAATAAAAATCAAACAAAACAAAGACTAAAAACAACACAAAATAAAAAAATCCAAAACAAGATTAAATGTAAACCAAGCAACAAAAAATACAAACAAAACCACTAGACTAAAAATAAACCTTTAAATAATAATAATAATAATAATGATAATAATAATTTAAAAAACTAAGAAAAAAAAAGGAATTGACGTAAAGTGAAATTAAGCGTGCAATAAAATAACTCCACAAGTGGTCTGCAAAAAGAAGCAGGGAGAAACTTTGTTTCAATTTAAGTAACCGCCTCTTTACCGCACTTGCCAAGTAAAGAAATTAGCTATTAATATCACACTCTCATGCTTAACAAGACACTTTATCAGTGTTGTTTGCTAAGGCTAATCACTTTATTATTACTCATCATCACAAAAATCATTCTTCTTCGCATATACTTTCAGTAGAGATCCCTCCAACCTCATGCAATGCACTTTGATGCAGAACTCAGTCTAAAATTGTAGAACCGAGAAAAAAAAAAAAGAATCTGCACATAACACCCAAGCAACCACCTAGAAACCTAAATAGGAATCATATGTTAATCCTGTAAACAGGCCCTGTGAAAAAATGTGAAGTAACATTTCCGACTTGCATTAAATAATTTGACTGTCGCGCTGACACTAAGCTGTGGAAATCGTCCAGATGGTGTTATTGAGTTTGAGCTCACCCTAAACAACCATAACGGAGGGAAACAAATGATGCAATCATGTGAAAACACCTAAAGATGATGCACACAGACAAATAAAATGTGTGGCACATAAAAAAAATAAAAACAGGATACTGCCAAATCTGAGCAACATCCAACCACAAAAACGGCTCATTTAGAAAACAAGAGGCTGACATTCAAAGAGGAACGCGTTCACCAATCAAATCAGTGAGGCTTTTCTGTGATCAGCAGCAATTTCGGGGTGTGCCTTGGCAAATCCCTTGTTACAAAATGATATCATTGTTTAAGGACTGCATTGGCTGGGCTACGCCTCGCACAAGAGAACTTTTCATTTCTTGAGTATCTGAAAACTTGCAGCAGACTTCTGGAGGCCAGCGGTCAGTTCACTGGCACTGAGTCCAGGCAACTCTGGTGGCTTCAAGATGACAGGGACTGTGGAGGTTTCCAGAGGGTATGATGTAGAACCAAAGCCTTTCTCTTTATTCACAGACTTTGACAAAAGTGTCTTTGTATGCCAGAACTGCACACTCCAACCCGGTTCTATCATGGCTGGGTCAAATGATTTGATTTCAGGACAACTCCAGTATCCTACAGTTTTATAAGCAATTTCACATAAAACATAAGTGTCTAGTAAAGGTGTTTGGTAACAGGAGCACTAAAGAATTTCTTTCAGTGCTTTTCCTGTTTTCCATATTTCAAATAGAAATAAGCATATTTACTCACAAAGAGGAACTGAAAAAAAGTCTTATTAAAAGGGTCTAACAGCTGATAATGCAGACCAAAGACCAAGCCTTGAGGTTTAAAAACAAAACTGGTTGTATAAAAAAACCTACAGAAGTACAAACATCACTGCAACACTCTACTAATATGGGCTTTATGGTCGGTGTGGAAAGAATCAATACCCTCCTTGGTTAAGACACATGAAAATACTAGGGATGCACCGAATGTTCGGCAACCGAAATTATTCGGCCGAAAATAGCCAAAAAAAAAAGCACCTTCGGTGTTCGGCCGAATAAGTAAAAAGGCAGAATAAATTTTGCCGAACAATGACGTTCCTAATGACGCGATCAAATAGTAACCCGCGTAAAGTGAAAGGCTGAAAGGTTCTGCTGAATTCTCCAGAGAAGGTGCATCTGCATTTATATGCAGCACTAAAGCGTCTTTTAAACAAAGAGATTTAGTCAGGCGGACTCAGAACCCCTGTACTGCATCGCGACTGTG
>JAUMHP010000084.1:8645319-8663420 GCA_032361065.1 Enteromius trimaculatus
AGATAGATAGATAGATAGATAGATAGATAGATAGATAGATAGATAGATAGATAGATAGATAGATAGATAGATCTGCAACAGTACCTGGTGTCATGAAGGTACAGTTGTGGAGGGACTGGCACTGATCCGATGGAGGTGGGCTGAACTCCAGGTATGCTGGGATCCACAGCAGCAGCAGCAGCTTGAGTCACCGCTGAGCCTGACTGCATGGCCTCCAGGCCGCCCTGACTCACAGGCAGACTGCTCTGAGTCACTGGTGGGCTGCTGTGTGGAGCTCCAGGGCCCGGCTCCATCAGCAGAGGGCTGGGCTGCTTGGTGGCCGGGCTGGGGTGGGGGGCTGGTGGGCTGGGATGAGCGATGGTCGGGCTCTGCTGGGCTGCTGGGCTGGACTGACTCTGAGGACTGTGCTTCTGGGCCACCATGGGACTTTGCTTTTCTGATGTAGGGGCCGAATGAGCACCGTTTACGTCTAGGGCAAAAAACGGTCGTGTTTACAACGAAAGAAGACAGA
Organism: Enteromius trimaculatus; assembly: GCA_032361065.1. Classification (NCBI taxonomy): domain Eukaryota; kingdom Metazoa; phylum Chordata; class Actinopteri; order Cypriniformes; family Cyprinidae; genus Enteromius; species Enteromius trimaculatus. The sequence goes on from JAUMHP010000084.1 coordinate 8,645,831, forward strand.
AATCTCTCTTCGTTGCAACATATTCTGATCATACCTTCTTCAGGAATGATGTGCAAGGTGACAGTGAGTCCGGCGTCTTTGATCAGCTTGACAATGTCAGCATGAGGCATGTTGATGATGGACTGACAGTTGACAGCCATAATGCGATCACCAACCTTCAGCTTCCCACAGCGATCAGCCGGACTGCCCTCGATGATGCGGCCAATCTTATGTGGCACAGCTACAAAACACATTTGGTCATATTGTAGTTATATTCCTCCAATATAAGAACAACATAAAAAAAATATATATAAATATTTTTTTTCTGAAAAGAAAATTAAGTCTGTTTTAGCATTGTTGATCATTTTTTACATTGTGATATTTTCATCAAAACTGAGCATTTGAATGCTTATTATTGTAATACATTTTACTTTTGTAATACCCCCAATAAATACAATATTATAATAATAATAATAATAAATGAAATTAATTTTTCAAACATTTTTACTCAATAGAAATCTAAATGGTATTTGTTATAATATATATTTTAAAATTATAATTATAAATGTATTTTTTTTATTTATGTAATAATTCATATAAATGAATATTATAAATACTCTTAATATTCTCAACAGGAATCTTAATTTTACGATTTGTTAAAATACTTATTTTTTAAATGTATTTTATATTTATAATTATAATTTACAGTACATGAATCACTATTAAAAATATTCCCAATAATAATATGAATAGAATTAAAATAGTCTTAATGTTTTGTAACAACGACAAAAAATGTTTATCATTAATGTAACCATAATAAAAAATATATATATATGTATATTTTTATGCATACACTATTCAAATATTCTCAATTATTAAACTTAGCGGTACTAAAATAGGCTTTATTACTATATAATAATAATTATTATTATAGTATTTAAAAAGTATTGATTTATAAAATATATAAATTACTATAGTGTAACTAGTATTCTTAATACTAATCTCTAATGACAATAGGTTATATGCACTTTTCTGTATATAAAATAGATTTGTTTGTTTGTTTATATTTATTCATTTATTTTCACAGGATTAATCAGCTGAATCAGCCGATCCCATATTTTCAACACATCTGCACTACAAACTGAACTGTACTCTAATAAAAAAGATTCTTAATGAACGTGTAAAAGAATGTTTTAGTGCTCACCAGAGCATCAGATAAACAGCTGTGTGAAAAAGGAGGGCTTACATATTGTGTTTGTGGTCTCTGGACGGTTGAGGGAGCTGATGATGACGAAGCCAAAGCCTTCACTTTCCTTACGGTGGATAACGACATCAGTGGTGGGGGGCAAGTTGACCGGGCACACGGCATGACCCCGGGGAGAACTGATTTGATTGGCCGCTGCGCCGTTTTCCTCACACGTCTGGCCTGCAGGTGGCAGCAAACACAATCTCAGTCAAAGAAAACGCATAATAACTGCCACCAATTACTGCACTTTTACTTCTTCATAATATAATTCCAATCGTACGAAATAATAGTCAGAAAAATCCGTTTTTTTTTTTTAAATTAGCACCATATGTGTTTCCTGTTTTTTATCATATCAAACAAATAGCGGAAAAACATTTAGTTCAGAAGTTCAAATTGATTGAAAATATGCAATTTGGGGCAGTTGCTGATAATAATATGGCCAAAAGTAAGATGAAACCCTTATATCATATATATATATAGATATATCATATTTGAAATTTTTTGAAAAAAGATAGTCAAGTAAACCTGAATTTCTTAAGTTGTGTAAATGTTGATCTTCAAACATTTATAAATTTATTTTTTTTTAATTTTCACTGCACCAAGATCTGAAGGTAGACATTTTTACAGTTACACTAAAAGGCCTTTTACTTACTCATATTGGTAATTTGTTTATGAAATATGATACAGTAGGCTTAATAGGGTTAAAGAAACTAAAAATAATTGCTTGTTACTCCTCCTGAATGCTTACATCATGGGACTTGTTGTTTTATAAACCCCTGACAGTGCAGTAAATGTTAGTTTTGAGGATGAACTTGTCTCTGGAGGGTAGTTTTGCTCACCCTGCTGTGGCAGAACTCTCCTTCTGACGGTCAGGGTGACCTGTCCGTTTCGTGCAGCCGCGTGCATGAGGTCGATGACGTAGCGGTGTGGTCTCCCTGCCACGGGCATCCTGTCAACCGAGACCAGCTCATCTCCCGGACGCAGTCTGCCGTCGCGCTCCGCAGGGCTGTTCTCTATGATTGCTCCGATCACAATCTGTGAGGAAAAATCAGTCATCATGTTAATGTGAGCCGACACATAATATCATCGTCACCGGTTTTAAATGTTCAAACAGCAATATTCTTGACAAGCTGATGGGATTATACATATCTAGCCTGACAGAAAGTTGCTCAACTGTTGGTATTTATTTAAGAAATTCAATTAAATTACTAAAGATTACCAAAAACAACTAGCTTAAAGACGACTGTAAATAAACTGTCATTTGAAATCCAAGAAAATCCATGAAAATTTAGTTTGGAGGCTTTTAAAAAACCACAACTCTGCACAGACATTTATGGCACCAGACAGTGTTTGATAGTCTAATTCATACAGTACCATGGAATAAGGTTAGTTTTATTGTTTAACACATTTTTCTTCTGCTTATTTTCTTCTAATAATACTTTTGGTTAACAATAACACTAACAAATAAAACGACTAAGTGCAAAAAATAGTTTATCTGAAATTGTTTTAATTATTTCTCAACCTTGACTTCAGACTAGCAATTTGTTCTATCACATAAAACATTTAATTAAGAAATATATATAAACAGCAATTCAATAAAAAGCAGCTGTTTGATTGACATGTAAAAGAACCAACCACAGCGTTTTGTGTCTCATTACAGGCAGATGGAACAATATGTGATGGGATGAACGGGATGAAAACTACACTTGAATGGATATAAACAAAAATGTAAATGAAAAGTCAATTAAAAAAAATTAGCATTTAATAATTTCTTTTTAAGAACTACTTTTATTTAAATTTTTTAATTTAAAATGTGTTTTTTTTTTATTCAAGGGTAAGATTTTTTTAAATTTCATTTATTCATATATTAATAAAAAACATATATTTTTATTAGTGCTATCAAACAATTAATAGTGATTAATTGCATTTAAAATAAAAGCGTTAATTTACATGTTTATGTCTGCACTATGTATATTTATTATGTATATATAAATACACATACATGCATGTACATATTTCACAAAAATATATTATGTTTATAAATGTATTTAATATATTTATATAAATATTATTTGAAATATAAATATGTATATGTAAATACATACAAGTGCATATTTTCAGAATATATACTGTTTGTGTGTATGTTTATATATACGGAGTAAATACAAAAAGTACACACATACATATTATGTAAATGAACACTTTTATTTCGGGTGCGATTATTCACGATTGATCATTTGATAGCACTAATTTTTATTCTATATAAAAAAGTATGTTTTCCACAAAAACATTATTAGCACAATATAATTATTTACTGGAGTAATAAAGCTGAAAATTCAGCTTTGCATCACAGGAATAAATTCCATTATAATATGTATTAAAACAGAAACAGTTGTTTTAAATTCTAATAATATTTTTCACTGTGTTTTGATCAAATTAATGTAGCTTTGGCAATGAAAAGAAACTTATTTCAAAAATCATAAAAAATCTTACTGACCACAAACTTTTTTACAACTATAATAATCACTATACTCATATACCATATTATCATGGTACTGTACATGCCCAAAACAAAACATGGTTTTGCTATGGTAATGGTGCATTCAAAAGCAGGAAATGATTTTTCTTTTTTCTTTGTATGTTTCCATCTGCTGCTCGTGGAGCTGTACAGATATGAACTATTATCTGTTTATCCTGCCCCATACGAGCCTTGTCACGGGCCTCCGGACTCACAGCCTGCACCGCCTCGTCTCCACCCAGGATCCTAAAGCCGAAGCCGGTCTTCTCCCGAAGCAGGTGCACTTCCACTTCCTGATACTCCACACCTGAGGAACAAGACTCACAGTTTTGACCACTCACACCAAACTCAAAATGGGTATTTAACCACCTAACAACCACACTGCAACTAAGTCAACTCGATCTACTCTAAGATCCTTTAAAATGCAAGAACTGATCATGTTCGACGTGAAAGCAAAGAGCAGAACCTCTTCAAACCGTTCCTAAACCTGAACACAAGCTGAAGGATCAGAGAACGCCACACGTTATGTAGGTCACCTCACAAACTGGAGAGCTGAACCTTCTGATGTAGTGGAGAATAAGAGTATAGTGGTAGACAGAGAGCTAAATATAGAGCACTGAAGTCACATGGGTTACATAAATTAGCTATTGAAATGTGACTAACAGCATATGTGCTCTGTGACAAAGAAAGGGAAAGCAGAACATTCCTCTACTCGCCTGTAGAGTCTGTCAGCATCCGAGGAGGGATCGGCTCTGTGTGAATGACAAACGACAGCTTCAAACAATCAATTTATTCAAAAATACTTTCTTCTGTCAACTGGCTTTATGCTTTATTTAGTCACAAGAAACCGGTCAAGAAGTTTAGAGGCTCATATTTCACCTTAAATTGAAAAGAAATAAAGAAATGATTACTGAATTGAGAAAAAAAAAAGAGGTATGTTAATAAAAATGAAGCCCATTTTGCTTTCCAATTAGCATTAATATAATTAGAAAAAACATATTATGTAAACTACATTAATATACTTATTTCCTTTTGTTTGCTTTATTTGTTTTCATGAGTTTTCCATGACCAGTCTGATAATTGGACAAAAAATATTCAGACAATTTTGCTAAAGACTAATTTTATGGCCAATTACTCTGTATGGCTTGTGAGCAAATAGAAGTTACACTAGAGCAGAAAAAAGTATAGTCACTATACACAATACTTAATATCTAACCAAGATTTTTAAAATGATTTTTAACATTAAGATTTAAGATTATTAATTTCATTAGTTTCCCATTTTCAGCATTGACTTTTGTTTGTTTGTTTTGATAGATTTTGATTATTTTTCCCCAGGTAAGCAGTCAGCAGAAAACGCAGATCTATGATGTGTGAAATGATAATAAAGTATAATATATATATATATATATAATAAAAGAGCATTACCTTGTTATACAGTTAATATACAGATAAATATGTCAATACGTTTTAAATGTAATTTTCTATTTATTTTTGACCCAGGTATGTCACATAAAGAGCTTTCTAAAAATGCCCCCTCAGAGCAGGCAAAGTTTTGTTTCTGAATGAGTGTGCATTTTGAATGAATTGTGTGAACCAAAGATTTAATGGTCCATTCATAAAGAGAGTCATTTACTTGATTCTTGAATAAATCAGCAGTTTAACACAGTAATGGTGTTTTTTGGGGTATTTTCACAGCCATTTGCATTAGTCATTTTTAAGTGGCGGTTTTAGGCATGGGTGAACGGGGCAGCCGCATTTATTCATGACACGTGGGGGGCGGCACAAGCACTAATTAGGAGGAAAAAAATCATCTGCGCCCCTAAGCGTTTTTTTTTTATTATCTATCATAGCCTATCTGTGGCTATGGCGTTTAAATAGCGCACATAAAACAAAATGTGCGCGCAGAAATCCATTTCACGAGAATGGCGCTAAACAGCGCTCGCTCGACCCTCTGCGCTCTCTCAGCTGCTCAACCCCTGCTCGCTCGTCAAGTACACGTTTCAGACTTTGGAGGCGGGGATCAAATGTCAGATCGCTCTTATGATTGGTAATTTTCAACACATACCGCTTATCATGACTTTAGGAACAGTGTGTTTGTGTGTGTGGGTGCTTTTTAATTAATAATTAATCCTTTATAAACAACAATACAACACCAATACATACTTGCAGTAGAATATAAAAATCAGGTATAAAACATGAAACATAATAAATAGTCTAGTCATTTCAGCAACTGAGAATCAATTTTGAATACCATAAATCCGTTTTTGAAATAATTTCTTCATATCACACATTTAAGCATATCTTTAAAAAACAAAACATAATGGCATATACAGTATCCTTCACCACGTCAAACATCAATGAATTATTGCTACATCACTTTCATATCTGACAATTCCATATGGATATTAATTTTTAGGATTATTATTTTTTGTGCTATTAATAAGATTAGTACTGACCAAGTTTAGAGGCTGTCAAATGTTGTGTTTGGTGTGTATTTTCAACAGTTTCAAATAACTTTTATTTTAATTCAACGGATTTATTGCATATAATGTAATAATGCATATCATATTTAATGTTATTATATTTTATAAGTAATTTCTAAATAACTACAAAGTGACCAAAATCTTTGGCTTACGTCTGCTCTCATAAATGGCACGTGACTTCTCATAGAGGTCGTAGGGGTCCGGCTTGCCCAGGTGGAAGGCCTCTGCATCCGGGACAGAGGAGCGATGGAGCGTCTGGCTGGGATGTGGGGCACCGTGGGAGAGCAAAGCAGCTGACAAGCTGGTCTGGGGGCTTCCTTGAGGGTCCCACTGTATGGACACCACAGACTAGTTTGAGTGGACATATATATATATATATACACATGCACCAAAAACAAGTGCAAATCTCTCATGTAGATCCTTTAAAAGTTCAAGAGGAGAACATCTGGCGAATCATAAAGGTGACCCCTGTCATTACTCCTGTCCTCTTTCTGCGAGGAGAGAGTTTAGCCGTCCAATCGCTCTCTGGAGTTTCAGTGGGGGAGATGAATTAAGCCCTAAGTGAGGGACTAAAGTGTGAAGCAAAGTATCTGTGCTACAGTCACGCACCCCAGGGGCTAATGGATCCTATTTCCTGTGAGCTGTTCATTTCACCTGCAGCTCTCTCCGCTTAACCTGCCAATTCCATTACGAGCCCTGAATCCAGCAGAACTGGACGGCTTCCTGAAAATGATGTATCTCACACCGGGGATGAAGGTGAACTCACATGAAATTAGATATCACGGCCAGCTCTAGAAATACATAAATGTGCCAAATGAAATGTTGCATTACTTTACAAGGCTTCGGAGAAACTCAAGCTGGGATGTATAGTTCACTTAGTTTCGCAAACACCATTTGTGGATGTATAATGCAATTAAGACGTGTCATAGGATGATTTACATAACATTCATTTGTTGTGGGATAGTGACAAACACAGCCCGGGATATTCTTTTAAATATCACTTTTTATCAAATGGCAATCAGAAATGTTCAATCATGTGTGTGTGTACATATACAATTATTAAAAAGTATACACATTTTGTATCAACCGGGATTATTATAGTTAAACTAAACTAGTAACCAATAGTAAAACTACAAATGAATATACATTTAAAACAACAACAAATGTTAATCAAAATTAGATAAATGTTGACTGAAAATAAACTTTCACTTGTAAGACAAATATAAATATTTTTCAAGGTGTTTTTCAAATGTATTTTATTTTTACTAGTGATGTCAAACGATTATTTGTGGTTAAATCTTTTTTTTTTTTTTTTTTTTTGCATAACATATATGTGTGTACTTGTGTATTTATTATGTATCCATAATGTTACACAAATACTGTATATTTTGGAAAATATGTACATGTATTTACATGTGCATATTTATGTTCAGATAATTATATTTAATATATAAACGTAACTTTTTTTTTTCTGAAATCTACCAATGCATGGGTGTGTATTTATATTTATATACATAATAAATATACACAGTACACACACAAATATTATGTAAACAAAAACCTACATTTTGGATGCAATTAATCGCGATCATTTGACGGCACAGATTTATTTTATTTTCAGAGTACATCACTTAGACTTCAGACACACTCACAAAGAAACAATAAATAAATCAAATGAACGAATGACTCAAACACATGTATTTCCAAATTAGTTTATTCAAATGAGTCTGTGTTTTTAAATGAATGTAACATATATAGCTTTTAACTTGGCGTCCTTAAGACAAAATGTAAAGACACATATTATGTATAGTATAATAGTATTTCATAAAAATGATTGAAATATATGACCACAGTTTTCTTTAATATCTAAGGCCAGTTATTAGACTTTTCCAGTAAAAACTAGTTCTCATAGACATACGTACAAGTTTTTGCCAATATCTGCTACATAATACAGCATTTATTGATGAATTATTTCACCAGATGCACTGAAGGAATTGTGACAGCTGTGATTCGGCTTCAGTGTCTGCTGGAGAAATTATCAAGTCATGTTGTTTTTATGAATTGTAAGAGGATTTGAGCGCCTGCACACCTCCGGCTAGCCGCTGCCCTTTAGCAGTGATCTTAGACTATCGTCTGATGGCTGAAACCCCTTCACATCTCAGAGCGATTGCAGCATCAATCTCCGATCGCTGTTCAGGACACGCCGCAGCCACGAGTTCTCAGTCTCAGCACGTGTTCAGCGCTGGATAATTCTCTGATGAAACCCGACATGGAAATGTCCCGAGTGACAGATGCATTAACGCAGTCGCCATGGGTGGCATGCTTAATCAGTATGCCTCTTGTGCTGCTGCATTAGCAAACAAAACGCTTTCACTGACAGAAAGTGTGCCTCTTTAATATGTGTGTTTGTGAAGGTGGAGCACGATTGAATGTGTTTATCATGAAGAGAAATTATTCCAAGCAAAGATTATGCAGGTGATACTCAATTTATATTCCTCCTCCTCGGTCCCCGAGATCTGTGGACTCAATCATGCTGCCGTGTGATTTATAGCTCTGGACGACTTAAAAAACAAAACTCCTCGTTTCTGAAAACTGATTCATTTTAAGTTTTTAATATTAAAGAGGGAGTTCACACAAAAATGAAAATTCTGTCATTATTTACTCACACTCGTGTCACTCCAAACCTGTGGGATTTGTTTTTTCACTGACTATTTATTTTACAAAAGAAAACCAATTCCACGTGATACAACGCCCTTCAGAAGTGTTCAGAAGTATGGTGAGTAAAGGTTACTATCCATAAATATTTCAAATTGTGTTATTTTATGTATTAGATCTAATTTTTTACTTTATTGGTCATTTTGTTTTTGTCGCTTTTACTAGTTTTGTTTTTTTATTGTGCATGTGTCCGCATTGCTTTTAACTTTTTTTAGTTGACATTAAATTTAACTAAATTAAAATAAAAAAAATATTGCCTTTGTAAATAACTAAAATAAAAAACAACTATATAATGTATTTAATTTGGTGGTTTTAAATTTTGGCTGTTAATTGATTAATTATTTATGTGGCAATTTATTCATCTAATTAATTAATCAACTGTAAATAAAACATTTTTGTATTTTTTTTTTTTTTATAGTACATATGTCTAGCCCTGACCTCTTTATTTTATTTATATTTTTATTTATTTTATTTTAAGTCCAACTGAATTCAAATCAATATATATTGTATGTGTGCACTTTTATATATACATGATAAATACACAAATTACACACATATATGGTATGTAACAAAGAGATATTTTGGGTGCAATACATCACAAATAATTGTTTAAAAACACTAGTAAAAATACATATGAAAAACACCTTGAAAAATATTTATATTTGTCTTATAAGATCAGGTTTGCTCAGAAGAGTCATTTTCTCTGACAACTCTGGTTGTGCTTTATGCATCTGATTCATTAAACCGAACCGGCTCATAAGAGTCATTAGTTCAAACTACACAAGTTGCTCTACATGTATTTGATTCACTAAAAATGGTTAAAACACACTCTAACAGCAATTATATGTTTGGCAGATTGGAGGCCAGTTCCAGCGAATGCGTATGAACTCATTTGTATGGTTTCATATAATCCATTTCCTCCCCATTGATAATTAAATGTGAAAAAAAGTTAATATATGCCCTCAAAATCATGTTTTTCTACAAACTGCATACAAAACTGCCTCCTTAAAAAAAAGTTTAATTTTTGATAAGCTCCGGTTGGCTCAGAAAACAACTGTGTTCAAAAGTGTTGCATTTGATTCATTTAAAGGCGTCAGCATATAAGACTGTATTTATTTGATTGCGTAGATAACACTCTTGTGGCATTTTTTTTTTTTTACTATTTTACAGTCGGTGAATTGGCTAATTGATATAATGTGTCCAAAAAAATCTAATCATTTACCTGTTTTGTGGGATCCCAGGGTGTGTAGAGGCCTGACAGACAAAGAGAGAGAGATTTATTCATATTATTAGATCTAAAGGAAAAGTAATTTTTCACAACAGTCACATAATATTCATCCATTTTTTTTTTTCACTTTGTAGTCCTGTAGGCGGTGAGGAAAGTTTATTGCATTTATTTGCAAGGTAATTACATCATTAGCTTTGAGCAGATGCCAAACTCATCTTAAATAAAAAGACAGAAATGAAGCCTGGCAAACAGTATCAGTGCCATAAAGGAGACAGAAGACACTTAACTAGACTAGTTCTGAATGATTGAAATATCGGTAATAAAATGTATATATCTGTAATAATAAAAAAAAAGGCCCAATCCGATTTCTACTCTTAGCCCTTTCCCTTTAGGGGTAGTGGTGTCTTAAGGGGGAGAGCCAGATAGCCCTTCAAACGAAGATTTTTCAGGACCCCGCTTCAAATTATGTGGCTACAGCTGCAACATGTCTGCCTGAGCAAACAAAAAGACACAGAAATGTAAGCATTATTGACATTAATAAAGATTTTAATGAAAAGCAATCATTTGTTTTGTGTTATATTCAAATCAAGCTCATGTTATTCAAAGAAATGTTTTCCAAAAATCGCCAAAGTTTGCTAACATTAAACCCCTAATGTTACTGACTGCATGATAGCGCCACAACATATCTTGTCTGATCAGGACAATTGTCTAAACCCTTTTCTCAAATATTGCCAATTCGAGACAGAGGGAGAGAAAAGTTTGTGTATGCGCCTCTCTCTTTACAATGAGTGAGTTACTGCAACAAAAGTGATTTTATCCTCTCCTCGTAGGAAAATATAATGAAGCAATTCAGTATTTAAATTGTACTTCTGTATTTAAATAAAAGTCGTGGGGAAGGGGTAGAAGGAGGGAAAGGGGTATAAAACAGAATTGGGATTCGGCCTATGTATTAGTGTTAGGACATTATTTAGAATTTACGAGTTTGATCTCTTGCAAGAAAAATAAATGGATTTTTACCATTATTTTAAGACTCAGACTTTATCATTTATTATGTACAGTGCATTTTTTTGGTTTGTTTTTCTGTCAAAATAAAAATTGGTATTTTCTGGCTCTAGTAAATACATCAGAAAACTCATTGTTATACTTTTTTTATAGGCAAACTGTATACTTTCTTGAGGTAAACATTTGCATTAGATATTAAAGTTAGCTTTCAGACTGTTTTTCTTGTTTTATTAAAAAAGTGCTAATGGGGTCAGAAAAACTGATATAGAATATTGTGTTTATATTATATAAAAATATTGTATAAATAAACAAAATTTATGTCAAAATCAACTACTGTACTACTTAAAAAAAAAAAAAAAATATATATATATATATATATATATATATAAATAAAAAAAGAATATTCTGACATTATAAATAAAGCATCTTACTGACTGGGGAGAAATAGTTTGTATAGTTATAACCACACATTTATGCAAAGAACTACTGCAGTGCTGTTTTATTCAGAGTTCCCCATATAATAAAATGCATGATGCGCATTTGTGATATAGCTGTCTGTGATATGAAGAAGGCTGTTTAAGATTCATCTGCAATGTGATTAAACCATGGCCAGAGGTGCTATGAGAATAATGAGTTATGACTTTCTCATTCTCTCCTGTTTTTTTCAGTTGCACAGCCTATATGGTGAGTCTTCTCTGTGCATAAATATGTGCACGCGTGTGTACGTCTGGATATGTGTATGTGAGCATTTGTAGGGAAGCAAGGCATTTTTCTGCCTGCTTAAACTAACAGGATTACATCAAACGTTATATGACCAGGACACGACTTGGCAGCGAAGGGCTAAACATAAAGCCTTGGGGCAAACGTGCACAGTCATGCCACTCCACAAGTCCTCCTCCTCCACCACAAAAGAAGCCATATGGACCACGAAAGGCACCTCGGTCTAGCTTGTGTTCAAGGCTTCATGGATCTGTTCTCTTACGTCTTGATTGCCGCATTCGGACTTCAGCAGCAAAACAACCTTCAAAAAAGTCAAACTTCAGAGTTGAATGCCACGTTCTGTCGGTGACCTCATGCGTCCTTGGGTTTCATTCATGACATGTGTCTCTCTCAGCTGAAGTCTGAAAGGTGAGTCACGAGGGATTCGGGGTGACTGTCAGCTCTCCAAGACCCAGAAGGAACAGAGCTGAGAGGATGTAAGAGAGTTGTCTGCTCTGCTGAAATGCCACGGGCCTGATGATATTTCCGACAGTACAGGGAGTCAGAGGAGTATAGTTATCACCTCGCACCTGCCTGTCCAGTGCTACCTGAGATGTCAATAATCCTCAGTAAAGACGTGCAGAGAGGGAGACGAACAGTGGATCTGTGCTCGGACTGCTGCACTAATAAGGTAGAGAAATGAGAATCGTAAGGACAATTCTGGTTCCTTAATGATTCTTTTAGCACTCTGGGCAAATCTGGAGATAAGAAATACATTTCTTATTGCATTTACCTCCCTCGGCAGTCTGGTGCCAAATGAGATCATTTCTGATTCCAACAGAAGTGAATATAGTGAAATTATTGCAAAAGTTGCATTTATGCACATGGGTGCAAATGCAATCCAATAACTCGTCTTAAGAAGGTCTTGTTGATATAATGAATATTTGCAGTTTATATTCATGATGATTTTGCAGCCATATATATATTATATATATATAAGGAAAATAGAACAAAAGATACAGTGATAGATAGATAGATAGATAAATAGATAGATAGATAGATAGATAGATAGATAGATAGATAGATAGATAGATAGATAGATAGATAGATAGATAGATAGATAGATTTTAGTATTATTGATATGCTATTATAATGTTTATTAATATTTTGAATTCATTTGAATTTTATTTCAGTTTACGTTTTAGCGATGTTGTCATGAGCTTTTGCCACTGTAATTAGTAATACTTTTTTAATTGTGTTCAGATTTTGTCATTTTAGCACATAATTTTTTTTAATTTATGTTTTAAGTTCTAATTTTCATTAAGAGATTTTTATAGATTTTTTTTGTTTTATTTAGTTTTTGTTATCAGATTTATTTCTATATTTTAATTGTTTTAGTTTCCAAAAAAAACAACAGCGCTCTGAAAAAAAAACATTACTTTTAGTAATACCTTTATAAAAATATAATATTTATGATATTTATGAAATATAAAGATATATAGTGAATGACAAAATACTTACATTTATCATAATAGATATTTCTTAGCTATTTCATCCATCCCTTGTTCTAATTAAACACTAATAAATAAAAATATTAAACAAATATATTATTTTATTTATACATATTGTCATTGTCAGATTGCCTTCTATTCCAATTCACAGCATCCTGTTTCAGTTCGTTTGTTTGTTTTTTAGATGGATCCAGTGAAACCCATTTTTATTCAGAAAAAAATAATTCATCTTAAATAAATAACTGGCTCTGGTTACACAGCAAGTTTATGCAGACAGCGTAAAAGAAAGACTATTTACCGTCTTTGAATTCAAAATTCTCACCTTGTTCTGGTGTGAAATTATGCTTGTCTTGACATTTACTTGCCCATTCATCCCGCTGCTTTAAATAGATATATTAATGTAAATGTATGTAAATTATGATAATATAAACTCTTCACGTCACCAAGAATAAATTACATCTCCTCAATCAGCATCTATTTCAGAGTATTCCCTCAATGATACCTGCCGGGGAGCAACACGCTCTGACTGGCCAATTCGACGAACGTCCCACCCCCCTCGAGCCACTCTGCGCTCTGATTCGTCTATCTGTTTATCTCCACAGCTTAGTGTGGGAGCTGTGCTTTAATTAGAGGACTGGGGAAAAGAGCTGTGAACATGGCCGGCGCTGACCGGGCTCTTGGCAGAACGCCGGCAGGAAACTGAATGGTCTCGCACTTAGCCAGTGAGTCACACGGGACCGTCTCTCGCTCCCTTACAAGAGGCCTTGGAGTGGTTGCCGAGAGGCCCTTTAAGACCGTAGCCTTCGATATAGTCATGAAACACGCAGAGGAGGTGAGAACAGACGCACAGTGTAATTGGCAGGAAGCATGGATGTAATTACTTGATTGATAGCGGTTCAGAGGAACAGACAAGCACCTTAAGAACACATATCAGGTTTACTGTACACATGAAGAGACTGTAGCCGTCTTCAAGATAGCTTCTATTAATTGCCTCGTTCATTTTCATTCTAAGAATATCCTAATTAAGAAGGGTGATAAAATATTACGCTCTGCACGGACATTTTAATGAAAGTAAGAACTCCGATAAGTGGACTCGCATGGAATTAGTAGATTAGCTTGGCTCCAGTCTGAATATGCTAATAACTGTCACCCGCTCTTGCCAAGAGATGATACAGTGTGCAATCTTGCGAAGGCTTTGCTAAAATTGCCCAAAAACAGCTCATCAGCTTCAGTTATTCTGAAAGAAAAAACATGCTCGAGTCGGAGAAATTGAGACGTACTGGTTAGTTTGCGAGGCAAAGCACATCTAGGAGTCTATAATAGGAATGTTGCGCTCCTTTTATTTCCAAATCTTGCTGAATCAAAGCTTAAGGCAAGTTCAGAGCGCTTAGAAAAAGACTAAAACTGAAGCACTGAGGCGTACAAAGTTACTTTCAGCATTTTAACCAAAACTTTAAAGGAAAAAACATTTCAAAAAACGATCAGTGTTAATGCTGTGCTAACTTTGGGGCAATGTACTTTTTTAAATTTAAAACTAAGTATTTCGTAACATCCACATTTAATATATATATATATATATATACAGTCACGTGAAAACATTAGGACACCCTATTCACTTCCATGGTTTTCTCAACTGTATCAGGAGATAATACAAAAAAAATGATCGGGTCCTTGGAAAGTCTTAACATTTGGAAATAAATGTAAAAGCCATGTGTGACAAAGTTAGGACACCCTATAATTCAACTGCCTGTAGATCCACCTTTAACCGCAATCACCTTGAGTAATAATTTTCTGTATGACTTTATCAGTCTCTCACATTGCTCTGGAAGAATTTTGGCCCACTTTGCTTTACAATGTTGCTCTGGTTTACTGAGGTTTGTGGGCATTTGTTTATGCGCATCTCTTAGCACATGGTTTCAGTCAGGATGAGCTCTGGATTATGACAGGGCTATGGCAGAAACTTTAGTCTTTTCTTTTCAGTCGTTCTGTTGATTTGCTGGTGTGCTTGGTATCATTGTCCTGTTGCATCACCCAATCTTGGCCAAGCTTTAGCTGTTTAATGGATGTCCTCACATTTGACTCTAGAATACTTAAGTATACATAAGAGTTCATGGTCGACTCAGTGACTGTGACATGCCCAGGTCCTGTGTCTACAAAACAAAACCATGAGTGACTTTGTGCTGATATGCTCTTTAAGTTTTCACCAAATGTGCTGCTGTGTATTCTGGCCAAATATCTTCACTTAAGTCTCGTCTGTTGAAAGGACATTGTTCTAGAAGACTTATGGTTTGTTCAGATGTGCTGCCATACTTTTTTTCGATGGAAGAAGCTTTCTTCCGGCAACCCTTTCAAACATGCCATACCTGTCCCATTTTTTTCTAACTGTTCAGTCATAAATTTGAGCATTTAACATGTTGAATGAGGTCAGTAGAAGCTGCAGTGAAGTTCTTGGGTTGTCTGCCATGTCTCTGTGCACTACACAGTCTGATCATCCACTCCAAGGGGGATTGGTGTCTGTTCTGAATGTCTTTCACTTCTAAATTATCTACCTCACTGTAGAATGATGGACTTCAAATTGTTTGGAAATGGCCGTGTTTCCCTTCCCAGATTGATGGCAGTAACAATTGCATTTCTTAGATCATGCTGATTCTTTCCTCCTCGGCATTGTGTTAACACACACCTGAAGGCTTCTGCATTTATAAAGGTGTTTACTCTTGCTGAAGATCAAAGGTGCTTGATAAGCAGTGCCTGACTGCTATTCGCCCTCCTAATTCTTATGTTTAACAGTAAATGTGTCCTAATTTTGTCACTCGTGGCTCTTCCATTTTGAATTTATTTTCATTAAATGAACAATGACACACTGCAATATGTCATGTGTTGTTTTTGATCTGAGGCTTTATTTTCCAAATTTTAAGACCTAGAAAAAGAACCAGTTAATTTTAATTATGTCCTGATAAAGAAAATCAGGAATGCAATAGGGTGTCCTAACTTTTTCACATGACTGTATATATATATATATATATATATATATATATATATAATTTTTGCCTTCCTATTTATAGATATTTTGCAAAAATGCACTCCTCAAAATGTCTTTTGTATTCAACAGAAAAAAGTGAGTAGATACTGAAAAACAATTTTTTTTTTGTACTTTGCCAAGGTCTGACGTTTCAGGCAACCTTCAGCACATTTCTGATGAACCTGGTTTTAAAAATGAAGGGTGGAAAAGTGCGCACCTGCTGCTGCTCCTCTCTGAATGACAAGCGTAGCCTCTGTTCCCACTGGACAGTCCTTGAGCAGCTGCACCACCTGTGTGTGGTTGAGTCCCTGGAGACCCTTCTGATTAATCTCCACCATCAAATCTCCTTCACATAACCCCGGACAACCCTGAGGCTCCAGAACCTGATCCAAACATATAGAAACCATGACTCATATATGACACACAAATATATATATATATATATGTAAACAAAACTGAGCATTTTCCAAAAACAAATTGTATAGAATTTGTTTTTTAAAATAACAACAAATAACACATATTACATTTTTTCCTCAGTCGCTTTGGTGCATGTCTCACAACACTATTTCAGTTTGCACAACGGTTAATGCCTTTCTCAAAACTATTAGTACAAACTGCAAAATCAAAAAATCTAAAAAGTTGATAACCTGCAAAAGCGTGTCACTTGCTCAAAATGGATAGCTGATTCCTCAAAAGCCAGTATTGATGTCGATGAAAGTGTCAGAGGCATTAAGATGAAAAGTCCTGACACCATTGTTTATGAACAGGACAGTCAAATGGCTTTGTCATGTTTTCACTATGACAGTTTACTCTGTAAATTACTGTATGTAGTGAGGTATCTGAGTACAAGACACTGAATATGTATTTTTCAATTATTTTACTGCATATATATGCTCTTTGCAAATCTAATTTGCTGTATTCAAAACATTGTGCAAACGATTCAAATTTAGAAGACATTTTCAGGGGAAAAAAAGATTTAAACAATTTTTTCAAATTTGCTTGACAGATTTTGAAAAATAGTTCAACATTTTTGTATGTAGTGACTCAAGCAATGAAATGAGGACTATTAGTTTTATTCAAATTTAGTTCATTTTGACTGACATGACATAAGCTAATGATAATGTTATAAAACAGCAGAGAGTTGTATGAAAGCAATTGATGCATGTCCAAAAGCATTTGCAATTTGTTGG
>JAUMHP010000084.1:8665697-8682486 GCA_032361065.1 Enteromius trimaculatus
TACACAAACAGTGTGTATATATATATATATGTGTGTGTGTGTGTGTGTGTGTGTGTGTGCATGTGTGTATGTATATATGCATACGCAAAAAAAATTATAGATAAATAATATTGATAAATAACTTTACATCAAAACAAATACATTAATTTTAAATTACCTGCATTAACCTTTCTTTTAGACCACACAGGTTAACACAAAATTATAACACAATGAAGAAGACAACATACTGTAGGTCCTGATTTCCTCACCTGTGTCCATCTTGCCATCTTGGGCTGCAGGTCCCTCAGGTATAACGCTCTTGACCTGCAGGAACTCGTCCGGCTCGTCCCCACCAATGATGGTAAAGCCGAATCCCATGTTGCTCTTCTGTAGCACCGTGGTGAGGAACGTCCCTTTGAGTTGTGTGGCGTCTCTCGTGAATGGAGGCTTTTCTGTGAAGACAAACCCACACAAACTATCAGAGGAATACACGGCACAAAGCACAGCCATCTCTACTGCATGGTCTTTGGTGCTTCGGTCAAGCTAAAGTGAAATTAGGGGACACCTGAGCAACCCGAAATCAAGAAACACCAATAAAACCAATTGGGTGAAGATGGCATATATGGGCCACAGAGAAAAGCAGTACCTCTATATATTGTGGGCAATGGCAGCGCCGATAGACCTTGACTTTGCATTTGCTGTTGGTGTTGCATCCTTCGTTTGGCCTCTAGGACGGGGTTCTCAAACTGTGTCCTTCTGTTAATGTGGCTGCGGGGCAGAACGAGCAGATATTTAATCACGCTGGGACCCTCCCCCCCTCGGCACGCTTATTGAAGAGCATGACACGGATAATTCGGGGTCAGATTGGACTAAAATTTTGAAAGAAGAATTTTGAAGAACTTACTCAACATAGTAACTGCCATAAATAGGGTCATCTATTTTCTCCCAGCCGTATGGAAGTTCTGTAGAAAGGAAAAAAAAAAAAAGATGGTCGGCACCTCGATGCAAATGTTGTTTATCCCTGTTGCATGTTTATTTAATGTAGTCTGGGTTCTATTTTCCGTTTTCTTGCAAATATATTTTTTTCAACTTTTATTTTTGCATAATTTTGTTTTAAAACAATTAAAATTAAAATATGTGTATGTATGCACACACATTTTCACATTTAAATTTTTATTTTTTTAGGTTTAGAGAAACAAAAACAATACACACATGTATATAATACTTGACTGATAAAGAATACATATACTACATACATATAAAATATCAAATATTAGAGATATGAATATATTAAATACATATGAAATACTGAAAATGTTGCTTTGGCAACAAGTTTAAGTCAATAAAATAAGATTATTAACTGACATAAAATAAATGAACATTAGACAAACATTTTAAACTATAAAAAATATTTTAAATAAAAACATGAAACTAATAAAAATAACAAAAGTCCATAACCAAATTAGTAAAACATAATCTAAGATTAAAAATACAAAAATAGTAATTAAAAAATCAATACTATATAGAAATAATGCTAAAGTGACAATGATAGATAGATAGATAGATAGATAGATAGATAGATAGATAGATAGATAGATAGATAGATAGATAGATAGATAGATAGTGTATACACACAACAACAACGTTATATTTTTTTTTCTCTGTTTCTTTTAAAAGATATTTAGGCTATATATTTTTCTTTTATTCTCATTTTCTTTACTTGCATCGTCTAATTTAAGTTAAGTTATATTAAATTATTTCAACTATTATTTTTATCATGCCTATGTAAAGCAGAACTAGAAATGTTTATTAAATGTGCTGTATAAATACATTTTACTTGCCTTGATACTGCATTATTTAATCAGGCTTCAAGTGAAGTATTTTCAACCATAATTTCAAATTCACAAATGATTGAGACAACAGCTGAAAGGTGAACCTGAATGTGTAAAACCTTCAGAAGCAACAAGCTTAAAATGAGCTATTTAATGCACGGCACGAAGCATGCATGTCATGAAAACATTCCTCACAGTTTTCATTATACTGAAGCCCAGTCCAGTAAATCAATAACCCCAGGGAAGCCTGCAGTGTATGATAATACACAGCGCAAATCAGTCTAGACGTCTTCTAAAAACACATTCCCTGTGCATGCCAGAACTTGGACTGCGTATCCCCAACAATCCAGCCGGCCGCTCACGTTGGCAGTCAGTGTGTAAAACAAAGCTTAATTAGGACACACAGCGGTAAGTGAGGGGAGGTCTGGCAGCCCGAAGGTTACAGCCAACATACTTTCATGCAATTCAATCCGCCTGAGAGACACAAAACAAATTAAAGGGCTGGCAAGATCACCATGACAACAAAGGGCTGTCATCACGTGCGGCACTCAGGATGCTTTTTCCTGTGTGTGCTGTTTTTCAGCCAAATTTGACATTGTTGAAACATCAAGAAGAAATAGGCTACATGCGCAAACCCGCGCGGTAATTATCAAAAACATCGCCGGCGGGATGTGCTGCAGTTTTTGCCAGCATTCTTCAAAACACGTACATATACGTGCAGATGAAGTCATCCATGCCTGTAAATAAATGGTGTGCACGAAACATGCACACTCACACAAATGCAAAGCTACTCCAGCAAACAGTGCTTGAGGAACTAACAATCTAGCGACCAGATTGAACACCAACACCTAGCGACCTTCTAGCAATGTCCTAACAATCTCAAATAGCAATCACCTGAAACGCCCTTACACCTACTCAGAATGCCCTAGAAGCTGCCTAGCAACTAGTCAGAACAACTTAGCAACCACTAAACAATGCTCAATGATCTACCCAGCAGCCACCACCAAAACAATGACCTAGCTACCCCTCAGAGCTCCCTAACAGCCACCAAGTAAACACCAAGAACATAGAACAACATAGAACAACTGGCAACTACTCAGAACTCCTTAGCAACCAGCGAACAACAATGTCCAAACTCAGAGAATGTCCCAACAACTAGCAGTCTTTTTTAAATGACCTCACAAGTATTTAGATCTTTCTATAAACCATCATTCTAGCTACCACTCTGAACACCCTAACAACCTCCCTCCTATTAACCATAAAGAAATACGTAACAATATGGTCTACTAAAAATAATATTAATAATAATAAAAAATCTAAAATTACCTTAAATATTCAGAATACTAGAAACCTTCTAGTAACATCATGGCAACCATCCTGAACACCCTAACAACCACCAAACTCAAGACATTATCAAACACTTAATGTTTATACGTTTTGCTTTTTTTTAAATGTTGAATTTAAAAAGTGCAATTATACCTGCATCCCAGTATTATTTTAAGACATTAATGTATAAGTAAATGTTAAAAATATCAGCAAATATGGGATTGAACCCAATAAAAAAATGTTAAAAACACAAGGACACCAACTGCGTTCAGGGAATCTCCAATGTAACTAATTCAACTTACAATAGGGAGAGAGAGATTGCAGACTAAAAACTTTTTAAAAACATAAATAAAAATTATAACTAGCATTTGGTTATGACTAGGGCTGGGCGATTTAATCGTCGATTAATGCATGCGCATCACGTTAGTAATCGACGATGAATCGCTTCCGATTTTGATCGCAAAATTAACTAGCTCCTCAGTGATCTACGGCTCTGTGTATCAACTGCAGCGCATCTCAAAAACAGCTGATTGAGATTTAGCGCTAATCAAAGAACCGGCTTTACTAACGTGATGCGCATACATTAATCGACGATTAAATCGGCCAGGCCTAGTTATGATCGCTAATAAGGTGTTTCTCAACTCCAAATATAGCATAACTGCCTATTATCTAAAAATAAACATTAACTATAACGTTTCATTACAACTACTGGTATGGGTGGGCAATTAATCGAAAAGTAATTGAAATCGGCATTCAGAACCTATAATCGGTCAAATTTTTCCAGGGCGATTATTTCGATTACTTTCTCTTTAAAAACTATACCGCGTGTGGAGTCACGTGACCTGCTCCATTACGTTACCCTACTTTCACACCAGACGCGACTTGTGCAAATAAATCACGCTATTCACGCGTAGTTGGACGCTTTAACATTTTAAGTTTACTCGTTTCATTCACGCGTGAAATTCGCTTCACAGCAAACGCAAATTCACGTCATGGGAGGGGCTTCTGCCAGGCGGCTCCAGTCTCTGTACATCGCAAAGGATATGACTCCCTTGGCGACAGTGGAGAGAAGCGGGTTTAAACACCTCGTTAAAACTCTTAACAGAAAGTACACTGTGCCGTCGCGATCACATTTTTTCAGCGCTGCCAGACATGTACAAGACATGTGTTTCTTAGTAAGAACTAAATTCATGTTCATATAGTGATATGGCGATATCACTAAGAACACCTCATGCAACCGTGTTTAGGAGAGTTCTATTTTCATTACAACAATCTGTTGTTTACATTGATACATTCCACATTAAAATATTATTTACACGATAATACAACAAGGGTTATTTTATTTAAAAGAGATACTGCTCATAAGTGAATGTTAGTTTTAGGCAATGTGTGCTTTCATTTCAGTTGATATATATAATAAGTAATAAGTAATGCACCCTTCATTCAAAAATCTTTCACTTGTAATATGTGAGCATATTTACTGTACAAGATTTGCCCAGCCAAATCGCCCAGCCCTAACTACTGGCCAGATATCCAAAAGGTAAAATACTTAAAATTTAATAATTAGTAATTTCCTCAACTTTCTGGCGAGTGTGCTTGAGAGGCACTGAAATGAATGGACTTTAATGCTGGAACTATTGGTTGTTTGGAACTATTGGCTGCTCCATGACAAGCTTTACTTCCGAATTCCTTAGTTCCTACGGAAGCCTATGGGAGTGTCCCAACTCTCCCTAAAATGACCTCACAAGCATTCAGAATACCCTAGCAACCACCAAACACTGTTTGAGGAACTACCTAGCAACCACAAATGAGAATGCCCTGGCAACCGTAGATATATATATATATGTAGATTCCTCATTAGTGTCTGTTTCTATGGGCCACGAAACGTAAACCGCCCCCCATATTGTAACAGTCTTGACTTGACGGAATTCAGTAGTAATTCATAGTAATTACTGAATATTCAAATGATGCCACAATCCAGCAGCTCTGTGTGAACCTACAGTACGGTGAATGATGTCAAGTTCGCCGTTCCGACACGGCGGGTGCATCAACGCGCCTGGAGCATTCCAATGGGGTCTATGTCTATGTAAACAATGCCCAAACAAAAAAAAAAGAATATAGCAAATAGGTAAACAAACAAGCAAACACAAGTCACAAGCACACGCATAGAGACTGTCTACAGACAGTTTTTCTACTCATACTGTGTCAAAAGAAGGCCTGCTGTGTTCAGATATTCATTAGTTGAGTGAATGGATGCTGCGTGGAACAGAACGCCAGGCCGGAGGAGGCAGGAGCAGGTGTGACGACCAACGAGGTTCTCGCACCTCCCTAGGAGGGTTACAGCAATCAATTCCCTCCTACACACACACACACACAGCGACCGGCTACACCGCATCCGCTAATGCTTGACCCTTTTCTTCTCAATCAAAAAACAGTCTCTTATTTAGGGTTTACATCAAGAAGAAACCTTTCCCAGGCTGTCATCCAAGAGGATACATGACGAGCCTCTTATATGTGTCACATACACCGCTTTAACTCAGAGAGAAAGACGAGTAACACACCAGATGGCGACACTTTCTTAATAGAAAAAAGTGAGAAGTGTGACACAACCTTGGCTGGAGTTACTGTCGTTTTCTTTTAAAGATCATCTCTTGGTATGGAAGAAATCGAAGCCAAATGTTAAATATTCAATCCTACTTATAACAGGTCTTTACTTCTCTTTATAATGTCTATTTGTAACTTAGAGGGAGGTGGCAAACAACATGTTTTTAAACCCAACGAAAATGTATTTTTATCAACACATGCTCAGTAGTTCCTGCATTGCTGAAATGTTATTTATAAATGCAACAAATATGGACATCATATGGTGTCATGTTCTGAGAAAGCTGTTTTCATAAATAAATAATAAACAACAAATAAATTGTATTAAAACATTTGTACATATTACCTACTTATTTTACATTATTACATTGTTAGTTCAATTCTATTTAATGTACCATAATTAAAAGACAACTGCAAATAATTGAAATCAAAATATTTAAAAATATTACTTAACGTTCCCACCATCTGCAGCCCCTGAACTCCAATAACTTTTATTGGATTTTTAAATTCATAAATGTAACAAATATTATTAGCTTCAGTAATGCTTAATAGATCACCCACACAGCACATTAAGAAAATAATTTGCTATTTAATAAGTAATCAAATACATTTAATAATATTGAAAATATATCACCTACTTATTCCCACAATATTGCATTGTTTTGTATTATAACACTATAAATTTTAACAGATTAATAATGTACCATATTTTGCAAATAATTCTGAAACATCAATATTTTGCGTGTTTTTTATTTGGACCCTTTTGGTAACACTTCAAGATTTTAAGACAATGATCTAACCCAGACCACCTTAAATATCTTTTCTCAAGCCTCCTTAAATCAATGGTCCTCCATCGGCAGTTGCCATGGCAACTATGGGAGAAGTCTCTTTTTCAGGCTCTTTCATTCACTGAGTGGCTTATGTATATTTGAGTGCATTGAATGCACAATTGTAAATATGAGCGTGTGCATATGTGCCGGATGCGTCTTTAAAAATCTTGTGAAATTTATGCTTTCAAAACCAACAAGCAGGGCTGATTAATTAGCAAGCACAGAGTAAATGTTGGAGCATGAGAACAATGGAAGAATTATTCCATTGTTGCTAAATTAAACAGGCACGCCTCTAAATTATACCAGGAGTAACATTATTTTTGAAGGCAAAATTAGGTAGGCACAGACAGATCATCTTTTATCTAACCTTTGATGGGAATTTATGATGAAACTGTGCCGCCCCATGAGGATCATAAGCTAACAGACATCTGAATTAAATTCTGGATCCGGTTCATGTCTGAACTTTGAAGACAGACGTGGATCAAATTTGCAGTGTACAGAGTGATTTCTTCGCAGCAGTTATTATTGAACATAATGGAAATCAATCATGATTATGCCTATGAGCTTACGTTGCTGCACAGACGTGCCCAAAAAATAGATCTATGCTGTACTACAGAGAGGGATATTAGTAGTCATGTCACAGAGAGGCATTAAAAGGCCTGTGGAAAGAGATATTGATTTCTCTGGCCCCATTAAATTGCATTTTAATTCAACAGAGAGTTTCAAAGATGGTAGATTTGGGTACACAGAGTCACCATGCATGTTTAACAGCCTGGCTGAGAAGAAAACATCAAAAATACAGGTGTTCAGCAAACTGATGAATATATCAAGCTGACTTGTGCTATGTTTTTAGAGCGCAGATAATATGATAAAGTGTGAATGAAGAAATAAAATAAAAAATGAACAAAAGAATGAATGGCTGTAAAAAATATATAGATTGCTTTATGGAAGCATAAATGGATGGATGAATGAACAAATAAATGAATGCATGTAAGGTAGAAAAATGCAAGTTAGATGGATTATGGATGAATGTACGAACAAAAAATAATTAATCAACGGAAAGAAGGTTGAAAGGAAAGCATGAATAAATAGCTGTCTGGTCAAATAGATGAATAAATGAATGAGTGAATGAATTAATTAATTCATGAATGGAGGACAGATCCTCAAACAATTAACTAAACAGTAGATTCAATGAATGGATGAACAAACTAATGATCAACAAAAAAGAACTAATTCATCAATATATAAATTAATGAAAGGAATAGAGGACAGATGGTTAATGAATGAATGAATTAACAAACGACTAGAGAAAGACTAAACAAATAAACTAATGAATGGAGAATAAATAATTGATTTATTAATGAACGGATGGATTTATGGAAGCAGAGATGGATAAATGAATGGATGCATGGAGGGTACAAGGATGGATGGATGAATACAGGATAGATGGCATCATGGATGGATGTATGAACAAAAAATAATTAATGAATGCAAAGGAGGATGAACCAAGGAATGAATATTTAGATTATTTCTTATCTAATGAATGAATGAATGAGTTAACAAAGAAATAAATGAAGTAAAAGTTTTCAAAGGGTTTGTGACTAACTGAGCAAATTAACAGGATGGATGGATGGATTGGTGGACGGATAGATAGATTGATATATGGATGGATGGATAGATGATGGATGGATGGATTGGTGAAGGGATAGATATATGGATGGATAGATGATGGATGGATGAATTGGTGGACGGATTGATGGGTGGGTGGATGGATGGATGGATGAATGAATTGGTGGACTGACAGATGTATGGATGGATAAACTGGTGGACGGACCAATGGATGGATGGATGAATTGGTGGACGGATGCATGGATGGACGGATGGATGAATTGGTGGACGGATGGATGGATGGACGAATTGGTGGACGGATGCATGGATGAATGAATTGGTGGACGGACAGATGGATGGATGGATAAACTGGTGAACGGACCGATGGATGGATGAATTGGTGGACGGATGCATGGATCGACGGATGGACGAATTGGTGGACGGATGGATGGGTGGATAAATTGGTGGACGGATAGACGGATGGATGGATGATGGATGGATGAATTGGTGGACAGATGGACGGATAGATGAATGGGTGGACAGATAAATGGATGGGTGGATGAATTGGTGGACGGATGGATGGAATTAATGAATAGAAGATAGATAACTAAAAAAAGGATGGTTGAACAAACAAAGGAAAAAATACACAAATTAATTAATGTGCAAATGAATAAATGAATAGAGAACTGATGGTTTAATTGATGAATGAATGAATGCATGAATGAATGAATTAATTAACAAACCAACAGAAAAAGTGTGAACAAATAAACTAATGAAAGACTGGAATAGAGGATGAATAACTGATTTAACGATGAATATATGAATACATGTATGATTGACAAGACAACAGATGGATATACACTTAAGTGTGTGTGAATCAATAGAACAAATGAATAGAGGATGGAAGGATAGTAAATAGAAAGGTGGATGGCTATATGACTAAACAAATGATGAGAACAAGCAGGGTGAATAAACTAACAATCAGAGGATGGATGACAGTACAAACAACAAATGAATCAACAAGCTAATAAATGAATAACTAGAGATCAAATTGCCTAATGGATAAATAAAAAAAATAAAATAAAACATTTAGGAAAGTTATGTGTGGAGGGATAGATAAACGAATGGATGACTTCACTATTTGACTGAACAAATGACTGAACACGCAAACAAATACACGGAAGATAGATGCTTTAAATGAATGAATGGCTTTATAGATTGGTGGCTTTATGGATGGTCAAACAAAAAATAACTAATGAACGAATAAACATAAATGTATGCATCAATGTTGAACAAACCGGTCGTTCATAAAACACGAAACCAGAGCACAATCTGATCGTGTTCTGACATCATGAACAAACCCACAAAATGGAGACCTCCCCCTCAGATTTCATGTTACAATATAAAAATACAAGTAGAGGTCACGTAAACACACGTGTTAACACGCTTAAACACTCACCATCCTCCTCACACTCCTCTGGGGGCTTGGCTTTCTTCGCTAGTCGAGGGTCGAGCCACGACGTCGTTTTGGTATTATGACTGAAAAGAAAAAATATTGTTTAGCTACCATGATACGAATCAAAAGCATCTCTGTGTGTGTTATTTTAGGCAAATGTTGGGACAAGCCTGACTTTGAAATGTAAAACATTCAAGACTAGAAGTCCCCTCAGTCAAAGTGGCTGGGCGGTTTTCCAGTTAACACAATGACAATCAATACTTTTAATAAGTCCCTCGTTTCTCATTAAGGACAGATGGGAGGGAGACAAATATCTCTCTCTTGCTCTTAGGAACACTCTTCCCTCGGCTTCTCGGGCAGATTCCGTTTTAGTGATTCATTTATCATCATGATTCATGGCTCAGCAAAACGCAATGTGTCAGTTCATCCCTAAAGTGGTACCAAGTGATATATACTTAATAATATTTTTATTTAAAACTACATTTACAAATTAAATACAAATGCACGTTTTTATTTAAACAAGAATATTAAAATGCATAGTACTGCGGATTGAAATGATCGCAGCAAAAATGACATTCGAACGGAAAACGTTTTAATAATCGGTTGCAAATATCTTTTAAGGAATTAAACGAGTTAAAAATATATTAATCTGATTTGCTTGAATCATTGCTAAAATATTTTTGAAAGTGCACGTGCGGTATTAAATGTATTAAAATTGGTTAATAATAAATAAATCAATACTGCCTTTTAAATACGGTCTTGAATTTTTCTATTTTAGATATTGATCAGATAGGTATTGTTTCCAAATTAATAATAATAACACTAAGAATATTTCTAAATTCTTTGAATTTAGAAAATCAATGATTTCTAAAATATATTGTAATATAATACTTAATTTTTGTATAAATATAATGTTATTTAATGTAATGTATGAAATATCATGAACTAACAATGAGTAATATATTTGTTATTCAATAACAATAGAATAATTCTTAAGAATAGTTATGATTTCGGCTGCATTCAATAACATGAACAATACAATTTTTGAAAAAGCATTAATAAAGGTTCAAATTCACACAAAGATAAATAAATGTTTTAGGTTTGCATTGTTACTCCTGATTAATCTATGTAATGTTAACAAATGAAGACTCATTGTAAAGTGCTATCAATATTTTTAATCAAATTGCCTTGTTTGAATGAAATTCAAATTCAAAGTTTTTATATTAAGTAATAAGAATAAAAATTAAGAATAAAAAACAAATGATAATTAAAGCTACTGTACATTGCCAGCCCTGCCATGAGCTAAAGTCCTTCCAAAATGCAGTAAACTGAACTGCACTGAACTGTATGAGCTCAATCCGGCACACATAAATAATTCAGCTATCCGTAACGATCTGTAAAAGAGGACACTGCAACAGGTAGCGCTCCATATGCTCAAACCTCTTTCATTATAAAGTGTGCTTTGAAGTGCACTTCACTCACTCTATGAAGTAAACTTCTCCTTTCTCAGTGTAGGCCATCTCCCAGTTATCTGGCAAAGGGCCCAGTTCGTCGTTCTCCTGGGAGTCCTGCGGGGACTTGGGGGCATCTCCTTCCTCCTCAGGGGCATCTGTGGCGGTGAGGGTGGGGGTCTCGGGTGGGCACGGCTGGACGGGAACGTCTCCAGAAGCGTCTGTGCTCTTATCCTCGTGTTCGCTGGATTCTGTGAGGGAAAACAAAAAGAATCCATGTTAAAAGGTAATTTAGGATTCACATTTATTTAATATTGCAGTCCAAATTCAAAATATTGGTGAGGACTTTTTCCCCACTCGTCTCCTCTTTGCACACGCAGGTTGCCAGATTGACACATAACGATGAATGATATTAAAAACGCTGTGATTTCAGCCAACTGGCAACCCGGGATGCTGAAATACTATTGGGTAAACTGGCAGTGGGCAGATTTCACCAACTAAAACAGAGAACTAAAACATTCTGGCCCGGAACACACATTTTCAAAGGAGAATAACTGACTGTAGCATTGTTTTTCAGATGAGCATGTTAACTTAAGCATAAAGCAATATCTGAAACTTATTATAGTGTTGTTATGCTTTATTAGAGTCAAAAACGTACATACAGCACCTTTAAGCATGGCCTTCTCAATCAGAGACTTATTTGACAAATCCCAAAATGATAAAAAATGTGCATAAAAAAACCTTTGTGTAGGATAAAATGTATTAATCGATAAGAAATTTACAGAATAAATTCCACCATGTGCATAAAATCAAGCAATCATGTGACTTTGCACGATGGGACGGGAAAACCTCACCGATCTCATCACACAACACGGTCTATCATCAAAGTATTTCTGTATACTTGTCTTGATGCAATGACGGTGTTAACGGTCTCAGTAACGGTGGTAGGTCGTAACCTGGTGTGATGGCGATGCCGTTGCCGTTTACGACGGGGCTCTCTTCCTCCTCCTCTTCTGGTGGCTCAATGCTGTCCTTCTCCATATTGCTGACGGACTTATTCCTCTTCCTTTTTCCCTCTGCACTGGGTCGGGCACCGGGCAAGAGTTGGTCCGTCACATTAAACAGCATCGGCGTGGGTTCGGCAGGAGGCTTAGGCGTGCCATAGAAGTTATCTAGAAACAACAGAAAACACATTTTGGGATTCAAACTAGTAAAAATTGCTTTGGCAGCTACTTGGCATGCAAAAAGGTGAAGCCCGACTCAAAACAACTTTTCAATAACTTCGCCGGAGTAATTTTTTTTCTGTGATGTTTGCCGTAACGCAACCTCGTTCACCGGCGACTCAATCGTTTCATTCAAGATTGAAAATAAATCATGTGTATCGAGGGAAATCTGTTTAATGATTAAAAACTGAGCCCCTGTGTGGTTACAGCTCAGGCTTTATGAATTCATTTGCAGGTCTGTGGGGATGGAAACAGAAGAATTGAAGTTCACTGATTCATTTAAATTACACCCTATGACCTAGAATTATAGACTGGGAATAGACTAACTTCACCTCAACAAAAACACTGACATCTGTAAAATCAATGTGCAGTAGCTATATACTGGGCTATTGAAATGTCCTGTTCAATTAAAAACAGCTGTTTTCACTGTGCTGACGTGATCCATGATTTCATGGTTCTAGCTATTAGTCAGAGACAGATGGTGCATTCTCATTCGAGAGAGCATTTAATTGGACAAATATTTGCATACACAATTTTTTATTATGTCATGCAAAAAAATCTTGTTTGCTCATCAAGGCTGCATTCAATTGATTCAAAAATACAGTAAAAAAAACATTTTAATATTATCATCAATTTAAAATATAAGTTTTCTATTTGAATGTATTTTAATGTCATTTAATCCTGTGATGCAAAGATGAATTTTCAGCATCATTACTCCAGTCTTCAGAGTCACATGATCCTTCAGAAACTATTCTAACATGCTGTTTTCCAACTTATTTCTACAAACATATTTATTATATATTGATATATTTATTGATATATCTATTTCAGCAATGTTTGATTAATTTAAAGCTTAAAAACAGCATTTATTTAAAATCAGACATCTTTTTACTTATTACTAGTGTCTTTATTGTCAAATATAGAGTATCTGTTAAAGATTAATTTAGCCAAATTTAAAAATTATTATTATTATTGCTATTATTATTTAAGTTTCTAACGGCACTAACTTATGATATATGTATATTTGGATCTTACATTAAAAAGTTTTATTAAATTATTAACTTGATGCGAGTATTACATGAAAAAAAGAAAAATCATCCTGATATTCCCTGACAATTGAGATGTAATTTTTTGAAGCTATAAAACTGGAAGTTGTCTGTCACTGAAGCTGTTATGAAGCTGTGCCTCATAGAGTCATGGGAAGGATCTTCCTTCTCATGAAGAGAAAAGAAACCTGTGTCTGAAAGTAGTCCACACACCTCAGTGTCGGCTCTCAAGAGACCAAACTGCACTAGTTCTGAATACCTCTGCTCAATGTCAAAGATACGTGCTCTTTCTTGTGGTAACATTGAGAAAATCCATATTCCAGGACGCATTTATATAACAGGTGTTTTATAAGCTTTATTTAGAGAGGTAATGATTTATTGAGATGTGAGATTTCACTTACCTTCATATGTTCCACTTTCTAACAAAGCCCCACTTTTCTCTAATTCCATAAACCGCTCAACGCTCACAAAGTTGTAGTCCACACCTGGGACCTCTCCCTCTTTGGGCTGTCTCGTTGTGCCTGCAGACAAAAAAATAAAAAAACATATGTCTGTCAGAATATTTAAGCTATACACAAGATTAAGTCTCATAGAAATGTACTGTCAATGTATTCAATATTTTTTCACCCGGCCCCTTCCTTCTCAAATTTGACGCAC
Organism: Enteromius trimaculatus; assembly: GCA_032361065.1. Lineage (NCBI taxonomy): Eukaryota > Metazoa > Chordata > Actinopteri > Cypriniformes > Cyprinidae > Enteromius > Enteromius trimaculatus. The sequence continues at coordinate 8,679,707 of JAUMHP010000084.1, forward strand.
ACTTAGGTTGCCAGATTGATGACACCAACAGGAACTGAGCCTTTGTGTTTTGGTAGCTTCCATGACAGAAATAAAACGAGCCAACTGGCAACCCGGAGTGCTGAAATATAATTGGGTATACTGGCAGTGGGTGGGTTACACAGACCAAAACAATCATAGACATTACGGCCCGGAACACACATTTTCAAAGGAGAGTAAATCCATGATTTCCATAACAATTTTTTTCTTTTTTGAACCTCCTAGTAAATATTTTCCACAAACCTATTAATAAACACAACCATTTTCAACATGTTTCTTCAGCATTAAGGCAGCATACTGATTTCTGATGGATCATGAGACACTGAAGTCTGGAGTAATGATGTTGAAAATTCTGCTTTGCATCACAGGAATGAATACAAATGGTCTGGTATTTTCTGGGGCAGCATTTAAAACCAAATAAGGACAAATAGTCACTTAAAAAACCCTAAGCAATAAAGTAAGTGTGAAAACTTTTGACTGTTCCATATTGACTGTTTATGTAAATTGAGAGCATAATTAATGCATTAACTGAGGCTGAGTCTTCTGAGGGTAATCAAACATTCTTAAGAAATTAGGCACTGGGGATTTGCAGGACGTATACTTAGCAACGATATCATAATCCAGTCCCTTGAGCTCTCAACCAAATCGTCTCTGATTTCTCAAAACTTTAGTCTGGGGAAAAAAAATCCTCCAGCTTTTGGCTTGTGAACTTTCCAGCAAGAGAAAGAGTCCATCCCTGTTGTTTGCTTTTGCACGTTGGCTTTAATGACTATCTAGACTAATAATCAGGTGAAACAGACATTTATTATTGAATACCGAGAGGAAAATATTGGAGCATGTGAATATGAAGCTGACTAAATCAAAATGTCAATTCCAAGTTTCTGTGAAAAATTAATTTAGCATTCTTATTAATTCTGGCAATTCAAAGGACAGTTTAAGATTAATAAGGTGGGTAATTAATATCGAGATTTGATTTGACTTCACAGAGCGAGCACAGATGTAACGAAGGGGTCATCAGATGAGGCTAATGATCTTAATCAATAATAGCAATCAGCTTGCAAGCAAGGAGACATTAAATAAATATGAAATGCCCCTGAGAAATTCAGAAACACCCAGAATGAAATATATTATGAAGGAAAAAAACAAATACGTAATAAATATATCTTTGATGACCTATGTGTTCAGAGATACACAGTGATATATATTTTACATATAATAAACATACATATTTTAACAATGTCCTTGAACGTGTCAGTTGCATTGCTCTGTAGATAGTCAGAAAGCTCTTGGATTGCATCGAAAATATCTTAACTTACGTTCCGCAGACTAACCGAGGACTTCGTAATTAACCCAATTTTCCTTTTTGGGTGAACTGTCTCTTTAAGAAAACTATTAGTGAGCTGCCAGCAATAAATATAACAGAATAGCAGAGATTCAGTCAGTCATACAGGGGCTGTTTGTGGATAAAGCATTATCATATGGAACAACAATAGTCCAGTCAGACATCATTCTGACTGTTATTGCTCTACAATTGCTAAACTGACTCCATCACAATGAATCAAACTGTCTGAGACAAACTTCCTACAAGCCCAGACATCATTTTCATTATAATTTACATCATATCTCCAGTCATAAAAGGAACATGGACACATTCAACAAAATGAAACAATTTTTTTAAGCTATAGCATTTATTTTAAGCACTACAAGGTGTTTCCGGACACATTTTCAGCTGGTCAAGATGGCAGACCAGTTGACCAACCGTTTAAACTTACTAAACACCTGCTTGGAGACAAGACTCAGGATCAACAACTGACACGAGCCGGATTTGAACTCCTAACACCAGCACAAGCAGTACATGCTGTACCCTCTGGGCCACGTCTCCAACTGAAGCAGATTTTAAACATCAGTCCCAACAGATTTTTAGCTTCTACATATTTGCTTATATAATATGGAAAGCTTTCAAGCCAGTGCTGATAAAAGCTTTTGCCTATATCTTTCTGGTTTTTCAGGACACACTTAAATAACACTTTTTCTCTATGAAGTCAAGGAGCTCATTTCAGATTCAGAAGGCAGATATGCATTACTCGGATATGGAAATCAAAGGTTGGAGTGTATTTCTGGACAAGTGTGAAGTCTTTGAACAAGAAAAGTCCATTTTGATTTTAGGGCTAAAATGACAGACCGAATGTGCTGTTTTGAGAGCTGAAGGTACTGCTAAATAATGAAAGTAAGACAAAACTCATATTTTTGCTAAGTGAGAGAGAGACTGGGAATGAAAGGCGAGTGCATCACACACAGCTTATGTAATATGCAGAGAGCAATGGCACATTGTGGTCTAGAACATTTAAATATTCAAGGATATTCACCTCAACATCATTGCAACAGCGATGAGCTTAAATATAGTAGCTGTGAATCTTTTTACAAATTCAGTGGCTCCCCCAAGAAGACGGCCTAATGCCAAGAAGGTATTTTGTGCATAAGCTATACAAAACAACAGGCCTTCTGTCAGTAATTGTAGCATGTTAACATTAGTTCAATACAAATAATAATTATAACTATCCATCTAAAAGCCACATAATGTAGCACTGCACTGAAAACAACCTTAGTAACCACATAGAGACTCCCTGGAAACATTTATAACACCCCAGCACTGACAGCAGTTTACAAATAAAGGCATATGAATATATATAGATGATAGATAGATAGATAGATAGATAGATAGATAGATAGATAGATAGATAGATAGATAGATAGATAGATAG
>JAUMHP010000084.1:8687938-8702632 GCA_032361065.1 Enteromius trimaculatus
ATTTATTATGTATATAAATACACACGAACATGCATGTATATCTCTCTGAAAAATATGTTGTTTATATATTAAATAAATGTATATGTAAACATTTTTATGAAAATAAATATATACACATTAATATTTTCTGAATATATACTGTGTGTGTGTGTGTATTTATTTATACATAATACATAAAATATTCATTTATTTTTAAGTAATTTTTACAGTTATTTTTTATTCATGATTAACGGTTTGACTAGTATAAACTATAGGGATGCAGTAATGTGGCAGTAAAGACACTTATAATATTAAAAAATATTTAATTCAAATATATAAATACATAATTCAATTTTTTTAAACTTTCTTTTAATAAAATGCATAATAGTTTGCTTAAAATAAAAACAAACATAGCACAACATTAATAATAATACATAAAAATGTTTTTTGTGCAGCCTATTAAAATGATTTTTTTAAGGAAGACTGGGGTAATGATGCTGAAAATTCAGCTCTGCTTTACAGGAATTAAAAAAAAATACATTAAAATAGAAAACTCACAAATTGTAATAATATTTTACAACATTTTGCATACTCTACTGTATATACAATTAATGGTTAACTGTGATTTATTTGATAACATTTAAACAAAACTTGCAATAATATTTCACAAAATTACTATTGCGAAATGTAATTAATTATGTATAATTTATAAATACAAACAATTAATATTTAACTGATTTGTTTGATGAATTAGTGTCACATAAAAATGAAAATAATTTTTAAAAGAATACATTACATTTTAAAACACACTCACAAAAATGTTAATATTATTTCACAAAATTACAGTTGTAAAATGTAAATAATTGTGCTATAAATAAAAACAACAAATATTTATTTGACGGATTAGTGGAATGTAATCAACTGCCTTTTGTTTTTATATATTTTTACTGGGAAACAAAAAAAATGTAGTTCTGCAGATTATCACAATGTGACTATAAACATACTCCGCCATATAGACGAATCCTACACTAAAACACCTGAAACACCCCTCAGATTCTTCAAAACCTATTTCTCCTTTTATTCACCTCTCGTCCAAAACCAGAATTTATAGTCTCCATCTCATATACGTTTGAAAAAGGAGTAAATAATCCCAAACCTCGATTCCTTCATTTTGATTTATGCCTGGGCTGAGCAGATCCAGCACCAGTGTCTATTGGCTGTATCACAGAGTCCCATCACTAACTGAGTGCAGTGCCTGGCTGCCACGGAGCATGAGGAGACTCATACATCAGGGTGACGTCCGGGGAGAGAGACAGAGCCCCTGCTGGACTGAAAGGCCATTTAAGACTTTCATTCTGTCACCCAGCACAGCCATAAGCCTCTTCGGCCCTGACAGCCTCTGTGTTTTTGCCTCAAAGAGCACTTGCTTAGATTTCGACGCTCTTCCTCCATATTTAGGATGTGGCATCACAACAGAGCGCTTTATTACCCTGATTTGCGGTGTATGTATGAAGTGAAGCTGTGACGACAGCCCCAACGCTCTCAGTGTCTCTACCGTGAGTCATCTGTAAACAGCACAGATTTTATGTAATCGACTTTCGCCGGAAGCTGGAATCTCTGCAAACTGGGGGAGATCTCAAACATTTTTTTTCCCCCGAAAGAAAATCCAGCAAACTCCAGAGGAGCAGTGGGAGGGTTTCTGATAAACCCGTTTAGTGTAGCTGCAGCAGCAGGCATTTCAACTGACCGGGCTTCTGTATTATTGAGTATTTCTTTTTTAAAACAGCTGTAAAATATTCTAGAGATTCCTTTAAGAATTATTACAAAGACGATCAACATGGGGTTTGATTTACATGATGAATGGAATTACACTAGCATTCAAATGATGATTATTCTACGTAGAAACCGAACGCATATGAGGAACACAGAAATGCAATTTCAACAAAAGAAACAAGTCATCCATTTAATAATTCAAACATATAGGTAAATAAATAGGCGTGTTTATAGACAACTGAATCAGTCCAACTTTTCTTTGTCATAAATATAGCAATAAAATATGAATTAATATTTTAATTACACACTTAAAATATTTATTTCACCAAATAAGTAAAACATGAACTAAATGTTTATGTTTATTTATATTGACAATTATTATTATTATTTACCATTTTTAAACTTGAATTAAATAAACTGTTAAATGTGGATTAATAATTAATAATAAAAGATGAAATAAATAGTTAAAACACATATTTAACTACATGCAAATAAATAAATATCATTTTCACAAATTAACATATTTATGATAAATCTATTTAAAATTCATATATATATTCTTTTAAATAAAAAGTAAAAGAAAATTATAAAATAATTGCATTAAATTATTAGAATTTTTGTATATTTTTTATATATTACAGTATTTTTTTATTAACTATTTTTTAAATGTTTTATTAATAGACTAATTTCTATTAGATTATAATTTCTAATAGATTAATTTCTTTTTAAAATGAACAAAATGTCCAAATCAAACAGCTTTACGTCTATTCATTTGTGAGAAAGATTTTTTTTTTTTACATTTTTGTTTGGTTTAATAAATTAATCATTTAATTTAGTCTTTATAAAAGCTTAATTTATATTTTAAAATGTGGTTAAATGTAAAATAAAACAACAACAACAAAAAAAAAGAAATCGATAATCTTTGATAAATGTATTTATTTTTATTTTTGTTTGAATTATTAAATTGACTCCTACATTACTTAAACTCAAACTAAACTAAACTACCTAACTCAGTAAATCTGGATTACACATCATTTATCAAAAACAACTGATTTGCAAGTTGCTTCATTAAAACCAATACCGTAAACAAACAATGATGCATTTCCAACATGTTTTATTTCCATAGTTTTATCTTCTAGTTCAGCATTTTTTCATAGTTCAGCACAATGTCTTCAGTCTTCATTTTCCAATATGTACAGTGAAGAATAATGAGTTATTTGACTGGTCAGCTCCCTCAAACATGAAAGGACGTCATGCAGTAATAATACTCAGATTGCTACAATTGCTCTTCCAGGATTATAAGCGTGAACAAGACTGTCAATCAAACAGCTGGAGTCTATGAGCACATCAAAGCCCATCCGAGGAAACAAGCAGCAGACACAGAGAAGGCTTATGATGCTCTGTCATCCATTTTTTAGTAGCGCACCTTAAATAAACTCAAGAACAAACAAAATAATCAATATGACACACCAACACAAGATCTCTTACGTGCAGTTATAGATGCTCAGTATGAGCTGGACGGGTTTAATTAAAAATACTTAATATATTTACTAAATACTAAAATCAATGAATGCATTTATATATTCTACAATATTGATCTACATTCTACTACAGTTTGAAATATGTCTAATAGACAGTTAAATATTTATGTATTTTTAAAATAATAGTTAATAACTTTTAATTCGCCAAATAAGTAAAACATTAACTAAATGTTTATGTTTATTTGTTTTGACAATTATTATTATTTTTTTTTACATTTTTAAACTTGAATTAAATAAACTGTTAAATGTGGATTAATGATTAATAATAAAAGATGGAATAAATAGTTAAACACATATTCAACTACATGCAAATAAATAAATATCATTTATTTACATAAATTACAAATTAACATATTTATGATAAATCTATTTAAATGAACCTTATTCATATATGTTCCTTTAAATAAAAAGCAAAAAATATTACTGTGAATGAATTCAAGCATTTGATTTACAGTAACTACAGGCCTTATGTTTTCTTTACAGAAAAAGCCATACAAATACTTACAATACAACAATCTGCAGCTCAGGCCAACTATCGCATCAAAACACTGTTTTCAAGAAAGCAAATCAATGATCTGGAGCCGTGTAGTCTAAAGAGTGCTACAGTATTGTGTGGTTTGGTTTATTAAGCGGAGAAGAACCACAAACATAAGCTTTTGTGAAAGTCTAAGCAGATCCACAATCTACCATTTCAGTCTCGGATAAAAATATCGATCGGCTGATTTTCTTTCACCACACTCATCTTTGACATTCACAAGAAACGTCCACTTATGAGCGAGAGCAAAATTGGCCTTAATGAGGCCAGCTGATGGTTTAAAGATGATTTAAAACTATTCAGACAGTAAAAATGGAAGCAATGATTCAGGAATGGATGAGTCAGACGTCCTGCTTGTTCATATTATGAAGCTTTGAAGAGGCAGGGGGGAAAAAACGCTTGGATAAAGCACACCTCACCGCTTCAGTCGCTGTTCTGGTGAGAATTACAGTTGTCCGCACAATTAACTGTATGTGCAAGCACATGAAAGTGCGCCTTCAGGTGTAGCACTGATCCCAATATCATCTCCAGTTCACCAATTAAAATTTTACTTTAATAAAAATCAGTTCAAAATGCAGCTTGAAATTGTCCATTTGCTTCCCATTGCTGATTACACTAAGGTTTGTCTCTGTGTCCTGGAGATGTCAATTTTCAGTCTCTCAGTGGGATCTACAGCCCTGTATTTTGTCCACCTGACAGTCCAGCGGTGAACACCCACGGCATGCATAATGACTCTCCCCTGAAGAAACAGACGCTTGCGAAGTGTCAACACCTTTAGGCACTGCGTTCACTTTAGGTGAGCTGTGATGATTTGTTTAAAGATTCATTCCTGTAAAAACTGAATATGTAATGTCAAAGCATTTCTCAAAGTGAGACTCATATATTGTTAATTGTAAACTCGTGATATGCGTGATATCACAGAGGCTGTTGAACCCATGGTACGGCAAGTTCCTTGATTATTACGCTGGAATGAGAGTATAGCTCCTAGCCATATCAGCCTAGAAAAATTGCAGTTTTAAATTTTTCGTGGTCTCAGCACACAATGTAACAACAGAAGGGTCAAGTTTTAAATAGGAAACTCTTTGGGTCATTTTTGAGTGTGATGCTAATGGTCTAATCCGATTCAATGATCTATGCTAAGCTAAAGCTAAAAGTGCTATAGTCAGACCTGGAGATCGGCTGAAAGGATTCGAAAATTGTAAAAATTATCTGTTTTTAAAGTGGCGTGTTCATTTAAAACTGTTGATATGCACACAATTACATCTGGAGACAAAGTAACAAGCAATGAAACAAAGAAATGTGAACGGGCCTTTAGACCTGATCTCAAAGACGTAAGACTTGACTTGGACTCCACTTTAAGTAATTGAGACTGGACTTAGACTTGACCTTAAAAGACCTGAGACTTGACACTAAAGACTTGCCACTTGTCTTAAGCCCCATTCACACCAAGGACGATAACTATAAAGATAATGATATTGGCATCCATACCAGCAAACGATATCAAGTCTAAGCACACTTGCATCTGCCGATTTAAATTCCCAAGCTTGTGAAAACAGGACAAACTCTGACTGGCTGTCAATGTTTGTATCATTCATAAGCTGAAAAAAAAATGGTTCTGGAAGTGATATCAACAATATTGTTTCTCTGTCCTTTATCGTTATAGTTGTGGACTCAGCTATTCTTTAACACTGAGAACTAGGTCTATGTATCTTTGAGTAGACAACGAATCAATTCGATTCACGATTCATAGGTTTTTGATTCAATTTAATAGAGATTTTGGCAAATCCAGAATGATTTAATTCGAATAAAGGGACTCACTTTGAAACTAAAATCTGAAGTTTATCTGTTTACCCCAACAGCATCTAAGGTGTAGGTGCCTTTTTTTCATTAGATCCAATTTTGATATTATTAAATCAAATAGCTGTAGTCTGTCAGTCATAACTCTAACTATGAGAGGAAAAAAACATGCACAGAGAAATCCAAATTAAACCATAACTGATTGTAACAATACACTAATAGCCTAAGACACGAAATGAGCTGTTTGTGTTAGAAAACTAATAGTATTTATATCGTTTTTACCTCTTGTACGGAGCGTATATATGATCACTTCCGCCATTTTTCTGCGCTTCCACTGTATACGGCAGTGCACATAAATACTGTTCGTTTTCTCACCCAAACCTTTGACATTATATCTGCTGGTGCCTTGACAATTTCTCTTCCGCTGCCATCATAGTGCAGTGTGTATGTGAATGACAATTAACTGGCATGAATTGGAGAGGAGTGATGTCACTAATTCACCACACCACAGTAGTAAGAATCAACAAACTTAAGGTTTACATTTATTTTTAACATTATATAATCTTGATTCATTAATATTAAATCGACAGAAACAATCGATTCATGATTCAAAAATCCATGTTTCAAGATCGATGCAAATGCATCAGCAAGATTTGTAATCGATGCATTGATAAAATGAATGAATCGTTACCCCCCTACTTAGAATGATTTTTATATCTTTATCGTTATCATTATAGTTATCGTGCTTGGTGTGAAAATGCCTTTAGACTTGACCTCAAAGACTTGACTTGGACCTTTAGAGATCTTGGACACACACACACACACAGAGTAGGATATACTCAATGTTGGATTATAAAAAATAAATGAAAGCGGTTTTAGAAAAGGTAAGCGCAAACAGAGTCAAAGTCGAAAGCTGAACTTTAAGCTTTTGCGATACAACAGTCGACCGACAGAGTTCATTGCATTGAAAAACAAAGCCACGATGCATGTGAAAGAGCCTTAGCGCCATGTACAGGAAATAGATTATCTTCTCACCAGCTCTAAACCCATAAAAATAACTCGCGTCTTCTGTTACAGTCACACTAATGTCTGCTCGTCTTCCGTCAATGCACCTCACAAACAGCCAACTGTCTAAAATAATTATATATCAGTGGTTGATGGCTGACAGATACTAATAGGGTTTTGCTAAGCAGTAGGCGCGCTACCAGCAGGACAATTGCATTTGGCTGGATGTAGAAGATACGAAGTGAGGGTTAGAGAACAAATACTGAAGTCTAATTGTACAATACAGGGCTCCGACTGCCCTGCGGAAGGACAGGCCCTTTCGTGATGCGTTCTGTCGTCCTCTCATCAAAGTGACGGACGTGATCCGACAGTGCCACAGCCTGAAGTGAGACCGAAGCATGATTTTGCACTGTCACTGTTTGGTTGGTGGAAATAACAGCTGATGCGGAAGAGAAACAGTGAAAAATGAGAGAATCAGAGCAAGGAGAGAGGGCTCGTTGCCTATTGTCATATGTCGTGTGAAATTACAAGTGAAGTGGTGTTGTGAGAAATGAAACCGGCAGTCCCTTGAGCTCAAATAAAAGGGTTTTCAATTTTACTGGTACTTAAAATGGATATACATTTTGATTCAGCCGAAAGGGCATAAATTAGAGGGGGAAAGGAGAGCGCTGGGAAAAACAATTTTCAAAATAGCGTGTAGTTTACACTGTTGCTGCTACTGTTACTTAAAAATAGCTTTTTAAAAACCAAAATCTTGTGATGTCACATGACTTTATGATTGGTGTTAATTTTGGCATGCATTTTTGATTTAGTCTTAATACTTAATAGTCTTTCAGGCCTGGTTTCAGAGCCACAGCTCAATTAGGACATTTAGAAAAAAGCATTACTGGTGTGTATCTGAAGACAAAACAAAAGCACTGACATGTTTTAAGATTGCAGTTTTTTTGGTAGATATGCAAATTAAACTCATTTTTCAGATAGGGTAAGTTTACTTAAGTATATATTTAATATCTTTTGTTGGTTAACACTGATGACACAGATATGTATTTAAATAGAAATGCAATTCCTTTAAGATCATTAATTGCAAGAATGCAGTGAGATTACAACAGCCTGTGCTCCACACAGAGATCTGATCTGATCATCATCCAGTCTGTCTGGAACATGAAGTAACAGAACAAACTGAGACAAACTGACTCAATCCAGAAGAACTGTGGCAACGTCTCCAAGATGCTTCAAAAAACCTACCTGACACGCTACAGCAAAAGATAGAAATAGCCGACTTGCTGGTGATAATACTTGTGGCCTAAGACTTTTGCACAGTACTGTTTATCTACAATTCATACCTGTTTTTATTGCTCAAGAACCAAATATTATAAATCAATGTAATTTATGCATAATCGTGGTATGATAAAAAAAACTATAAAAAGCATTATATATATATATATATATATATATATATATATGCACACACATACAGTACTGTACTGTACGTGTTTGTGTGTGTGTACTATAAAATTTCAAAGAAATTGTAAACAGCTTAAAATAATTCATTAAATGTAACTAATGTTAATATAATTAATATGATAACACAATTGTTTTTTAATAACCTGTAAATTAATCTAAATACATTTCATATGCAAACACGTATACACATAAATAAGTGCACAAATAAAAAAGCTTAAATATTTGTAGAGAAATAATTACAGAAACATTTATAAAATGCATTAATACAACAAATATATAATTTAAGATTATATTTTTATAATTTAACAATTTTAAGAACTGTATATATTTAAGTAGTTGTTAAACAATGCATATTTATATACTTATGTACATGTACTGTGTGTGCGCAAGTACATATATGCATAAATTATAGCAAATATATACCTTACATATTATACTATTCATTTATATGAGACAATAAAACAAAGACATTTTGAGAGCCGTATATATTTAAATAGTTAAAGTAAATGCACATTTATATACAGTACTTAGTGTATTTGTGTTAAGTATGTGTGTTTGTATAAAAATACACACACACACACAAAGTTTTCATTATCTATAGCAGCAATAGTTTTCAGCATCTTAAAAAAAAACCCTGTCTGATTAATCTGCACTCTCCCAAGAGAATCTTACAACGCAAATTGTCTAACAGCTTAAACACAATCTAAACTTCTAAATTAAAAAACACAAAAGCCGACATAATTTCACACAGACAAGCACACTTTCCATGAATAGTAAACGGTGAAGACTGCTCCATAAACCCAGTTATGAAATTACAGAGAGTGTGTGTGTGTGTGTGTGTGTGTGACTAGTGACAGTGCAGAGACTTGTGAAATGAGCCCTGTCAGTGCAGTGCGCTCCAGCCGAGAGTGAAGTTACACACCGCATATCGACCGTCCTGTAGTTACACCTCATGTGACGATGATGACCAGCGGGATGTGATCTTGAATGCAGACACCAGCGCTCCAAGCTACACAAGCTTAAACGAATGCATCACTGCATCCCAAAATCGGGCATTGGCACATCCAGTTCAACGGCAAGACATTGAATAGATTGAAAAATTAAGGTCAGTAAATAAAACTCAAAACAAATGATTTCCAAAGAGCTGAAAAACTAACCATGAAGAACAATTTTCTGCCCCGAAATGGAGGAGAGCAGAAATCTATACCAATTGGAAAGCACCATGTAGTGTAATAATGTCCCGACGGCACCCATCTCTCTCTTCTTTCCTGTGGGACTGTTAAACTATAATCAAACTCTATCTGGCATGTTTTTAATAAAGCAACACCATCAGATTCAGTTACCTAGGTCATGTTCTAGCTCTCCTCCTCTGCTTTAAAATTCACGAGACAAATGAACAGCTTAACATCGCTTTGTCTTGTCTTGTCTCTTTCAATCCAGCCTGCGAAACATCTCATAGCAAGCTGTTCGGTTACACTAATGACTCTCAGTATGGGAGAAATAGCTCCAGAAATACACGCTCATGACTGCGCTGCACAGGCATAAATCAAAGGCATCATTTCATCCAGCCGGTTGGTGATTGTGATGTGTTTGTGTACCACTATGGAGGGGGAGGGGGAAACATCAGCAGGCAAGCCTGGAGAGGAAATGGTGGTTGCCTTGGAAACCCTAGGCTGAGGAAGAGAGGGAGCGAGACAGAGAGAGGAAAGGAAAGGAAGAACGAATGAACAGGCGAGGAGTGTATATATCCATATGTGTTACCAGTCGTTTTTATTTTAAGGGGGGAAAACTAGTAAAATAGATCTGTATATAAAGTCGATATATATATTATATACGCAAATCTATATATAGTGCTATCAAATTATTAAATCGCAAATAATTGCACCCAAAATAATAAACATTTTGTTTACATAATGTGTATATTACGTATATATAAATACACATACATGCACGTATATTTTAAAGAAAAATATTAATATATTAAATATATTATTTATATGTGATATAATATAAATAAAAATAAATATATGATGCTAATACATGTAAAAATGTAATATATGCTGTATGTGTGTGTATTTATATATAGATATTTAGATATAATAAATAAACACACATATATTATGTAAACAAAAACGGGGTTTTTTTTGATGCGATAAATCGGTTAAAAGCCCTAATTTACAACAAAAGCACTGAATTTTAGTTCAATTTATTTTCATTATTGAACTCTAAAGATGTATATATTAATATTATTTAACCTAAGCTAACATGAGTTAGTGGTTGTATTTTTACAACTAATATTAATAAAACAAATGTTTTAAGTCTCAGTTAAATGTTAGTTATTAATGTTAGCTAATATGTTACCATATGGTTCAAAATAAACTAAAAAAATCTGAACTATTAGGTTCAAACTGTGAACCAAAATAGCTTTACTGACTTTACTGTCAAATTGTTTCCACCTTTACATGCTTTAACTATGATAACCGTGGTTTTCTGGTCTTATTCGCAGTTAATTTGGTCACAAATCAATGACCTTTGCCACAATAAACTACTAATCTGCTGCTTAATAGTTTTTTTTTTTTTGTAAAAGCAGTGTCAAGGTTCATCAAAACATGTTTATTATTCAATCCGAATCTTGAATTAATCTGAAAACAACAAAAAAAAAAACGTAAAAGAGGTAATCGCTAGAAGGTTTTTACTGCCCATAACATTTTAACATAACCACTAGGCAGCTAGCTAACATTGGCAACCACTACCTAGCTAGCCTGAAAAACTGCACCACAAACTTGTATGTTGCAGTTCTTTAAACCGTCAAGCATTTGGGGCCGACAGCATCAATCAAGTCCAAATGTGTGGACTAATGAGAGACTTAGAGAGCTGATCTAAGTTAAATACAAGTTATGTCGCCGTGTTGACAAAAACACATTTGTAAGCACTGTGCATTTTCTCCACAGAGGTCTCAGTGCATTACTGTCAACACGTTTATGTTTGTTTTTACAAACTGAGGTGTGAATCAAATTTGTTGCATGTGATTACGAAACAATGCTAACATTCCTGTCATTTACCTTTAACTGGAAGCTTTACAAAAAAAATTACAATTTTCCCCGTTACCTCTGACTGAGTGAAAAACCCATTCATACTGCTTTAAACCAAACTAAGCCATATCAGCTCTTTCTATCTGGTTGCATCATACATTAAGATTGTACCCAGACATACCAGGTAGGGTTTTTCTCAATGTTTCTCCCATAACCCCTCACACAACAATAACAACTTTCACAATATGACAGGTTGGCCCATTTCCCTCACAGATCTTCTAGAGGTTTCGGAGAGCCTGTCCTCACTCTCTTTCCAAAATGACAAACTAAAGTTCCATTAATACATACATTCATCTGTTAGAAAAATACTAAATACTAAAACAGTTACTAGGCACAATGCAACAATCAATTGGTCTGCCCACACTAAAGTAAAACTGCATAGATGATAGTTAATGTACATGTCATGAGGAGCAGAATTCTGGACCAATGAGATTTCACAGGGGGCTGGGCTACTGTGCAAAATGCTATACCACTTGTTGATTGTTGAGGTGAGATGAAAAAGATTGTTCAGGGTCCTGAACATAAAACTTAGTGTTACTACATCATACCTGGTAAGGACAAATCAGGAAGGTTTTGAAGCTGGGATGCTGGTTTAAGCTTGTCCTTTGCTGGTTTCTGCTGATTTAAGATGGTCTTATTGCTGGTTTATGCTTGTGCTTTGCCAGCATGTGACCAGCATAAACCAGCAAAGGACTAGCATAAACCAGCTTAAACAAGCATTCCATCTTCAAAACCTACCTAACCAGCATATGTTGTTTTTTTCAGCAGGGACTGCCCCTTATTTTGTCGGTTCCTCTTGAACTTCCTCATAAGGATTTTGAATACCATACTTATGGATATGAAAAAGACCAGTGCTAAGAAACCCAAGCTCTTTGAACGTATATGTAGAGGTCACTCACACGGCACAGTCCGGAGGTAGAGGTTGTCACGTATTATTTGTTGAAGCTCATGGTCCACTGAACCCTTCTGGAACCGTAGGTTAAGATAATGCCGGAGATCTTTATCCACAACACCTCCTGAAAAAGGTAAAAGTTAAATGTTAACCTGAGACACCCATATATTTTTTTAAAAGAAGCTAAAGTGTGTAGCTCTCCCTCGTTATATTTTCTTGTCAGCTGCTAACAGCACAATAAATAACAATAAAAAAAATTAATAAATAATTGAAACTTATATTTTATATACAAGCTTACACAAATAAAACCTACCTGCAAAGCTAGAACTGTTCAAAGTTCATTAATAGATTTTCATTATAAATTAACTTAACATTTGGTGTGACCATCCTTTGTGTTTAAGCAGCTTTTGCTATAGGTGCACTAGTTTTCAGGGAGCTTTGAAGGTAGGTTTCTTTAAGCATCTTGGACGTGTTGCCAGAGTTCTTCTGGATTGAGTCTGTCTCAGTTTGTTCTGTTTCTTCATGTCATTCCAGACAGACTGATGATGACGAGATCTGTGTGGAGCACTGGCTGAGTCCTTGTGCAAACAAAACTCTCAGTGGATTATTACAATTAACGCCAAAAATGTTTGGAAAAGCAAATTGATATTATTCTAGTGACACACAACTGACTTAAAGCCATTTTAGCTGGTGAAAATACTAGTGTTCTAATCATTTTGGCCTTCACTGTATAAGTATATCATTTTTTAAATATGTCTACCAAAGTTGCTGGTTTAAATATGTTTGAAAAAGCGGAGTTCCACAAGGTTCACTCTTAGGTCCTTACAAATTATGTTCGTTTTCAAGCCTCTCAGGCACTTCCTGAAATCCCTTATAGAGTATGTGTCACTTAGCATTAGCATGTCCAATTTGTTGAGTCTGAATAAGCATCTCAGAAGCTGTAAGTTGTCACAATTATTCAGGTGATAGTTGGAGCTGGGTTTGGTTTAATATGAATAATTGTCATTTAAATACTATGCGATTCCCTAAAGATTCTGATTACTGATGCATTCAACAGACTGTCTTGTCTGGCTTATATGTATCAGACAGATAGTCTTCCAAAGGTTCCCTAACAACATCTTGAGCAAAAGTCCCTGAGAGACGCCAAGACAAATGCAGAAATTAAAATGTAGCTTGCGAACTTGCTCTTTCTACCTTTTCTCTAAGGTGAACAAAGGACAGAAAAATGACAAATCATCTCGCGCTACTCTGCCTCAAGAGAGCTAAGCAGCTCTACCTTTTTTTTTTTTATTCCTTCTCCAATCATAACCTTGGCCATTCGGCACAGCTGAGCATGGATACACTGCTTGGAAATTCAAAAATCCAGCACAGTGTGCGAGAAGATCCTTTGAGAATAAAAGCATCTGGTATAAACCTGCACACCATTTCACATGTTCGGAATATATTACATCTCATTGTCACCGGTTAACAAAGGCAAAAACCTGGTACTCCAAAAGCCTGTTCAAGGAAGGTGTCTGAACCAGGCTATCACCATAATCAAACCTAGAAGAATCACCACTGTCGAAATTTTCTAATGTCAAACCTCTGCATGACACCGTGAATGGAAAACGATGCTCAAGTAAAAAAAAAAAAAAAAAAAATGCACAGCTGTTGCGGCGAAAGGACACTTCAGAATACCGTCACACCATTCCAAGGAAATGACAAAAGGAAACATCTCACAAGTAGACTTCTTTGGTCAGGAATCCTAAATAAATATCTCACTTGTCACCATCCATTATTATAATGGCTCTCTTCTCCCCCTCTTTCCGATAAAACTACTGTATCCCAATTGTAATTCCAGCGGTCCAGATGATGCACTCCTCAGTCACAGGCTTGGATCTACTCACCCCTTCCAAAATCCTTGTAGCTATTCCGCTTTATGCTTTCAATCCTATTTGTAAACTAGTCCTTTATACATCAATGGATGCAGCAGTGATGGAGTCTCCCGTTCTGCAGCTAATTTAATCCAGAGGAGAGAAGGAACGCGGGAGGAGGAGGAGGAGGAGAAGAAGAAGAGATGGAGTCGTCGACAGTCAGTAGACAACAGAGAGAGGGAAAAAAGGTTCTGCCAGCCGAGAGCCTATCACAATGAAGCCTGTATTCTCATTTGCTGGGTGGTTAGTGAAGTCTAATATCGCCCTCTGACTGCAAACAACGGTACTGCAACGGACGCGGGCGAGTGTGCGTGATACAGATGCTTTTGGACACACCACCAAAAAGGCCAGCTTGTTCACACCAGATGCTTCCTGCTAGTTGGCATCGTGTGAACTTGTTGACCTTGTGAACACATCAGTGTCAAGAGTGAAGACGGCAAGTAGTAGCGCGCACTCAGAGAGCACAATGACCGGCCAAGTCCAGCTGGAAATTAATAGGCTGTTTAAAAATTATTTGTGTTATGTTTGTGTGCTAACAACTGCATTTCTCTAAAGCTGGCTACTTTTAACTAGCACATGGCTTTAATGACAATTATTTTAATCATTATATATTTACTATATGAATGTAATTTTATATATATATATATATATATATATATACATATGTATTTAAACATTACCTATCTATTACATATTTTTCCTT
>JAUMHP010000084.1:8716562-8728582 GCA_032361065.1 Enteromius trimaculatus
TTTATTTTATTTTTATTTTTTATATATATTGTTTTTGTCCACATAATGTGTTTGTGAAAATATTTAAAAGCATTTACATTAATATACTTGGATTAATATAAATGACATCATATATAAATATTTCATATATAAATTAATGATTATTTAATATATAAATATCACATTTCTCTTAAGTATATACAGGACATAAATGCACACAGTACAAAACTAAATTAACAATTAATAATATTTATAATATCAATTATTTAAATTGTAGTTACAAATAAAAATCAACTGGAATAAGGCATAGTTCAGGAAGCGGTTCATACCAGTATACTCGGGGAAACAGATAGTAAGTGGGCTTCTTTTGATCTTATCGTCAAACAGATCCTTCTTGTTGAGAAACAGGATGATGGAAGTATCCGTGAACCACTTGTTGTTGCAGATGCTGTCGAACAGCTTCATACTCTCATGCATTCGGTTCTAAAAGATGAGAAATAAAGCGTTGTTTTTGAGGAACTTTAAAAGGCTAAGTTTCTGTTTTGTATGACACATGTGATGTTGACACAGAAAGAGATCTTGTTTGAGTACTCACCATTTCCTCATCTTCAGCCAGGACGAGGTCATAGTCACTGAGAGACACGCAGAAGATGATGGCGGTCACTCCCTCAAAACAGTGGATCCACTTCTTCCTCTCGGATCTCTGGCCGCCCACATCAAACATTCTGGAAGTACAGGAGATGTGGGAGGTGAGATGCACTCTGGGAGAGTCACACTGAACGTAATGTTAATGGTAAATGCTGGTTTAAACTATGTATGACTTTGATCAGAGAAGCTTATCTGAGCAGACTATGATAAAAATAGTGCAAAAACAGATGACTCAACTGAAAGCAGGCACATGAATCATGCATACAGTCACACTCTCAGGTATTTAACATCTCCAAAAAAATAAAATAAAAAAAGTGGATGGCAGTACTTACTTGAAGTGAAGGTCTTTGAAAGTGAAGTGGGTCTCTACAATACCAGTTGTCTTCACCCTGGTCCTCAGGACGTCTTGCTGAGTTGGGACATAGGAAGAACTGGATATTCTGTCTAGGTCATTCAGGTAGCTAAAGAAGGAAATTCATAGATTTTGAATAACCTTTGAATCAGCTGAAGTATTTAATGACATTAAGGTGAAATAGTTTCAACTGGTTCCATTCCGGGAAACCCAACCAAACCCACTCCCTCTTCACTTCCTGTCAGATCTAAACAGTCCTCTCAAAATAAAACCATATATATATGGTTTTATTTTGAGAGGACTAATAATAAAAATGGGCATTTTTCATCAGGCGAATATGATTTAATACAAATGGACCAAAGTTCTGATTTTACAGAGGTTCTTTTATCCTCCTAGATTTTTTACATTTAGTGGTTTTTTTAAAAACATTTCAGCAAGGATGCATTAAATTAAATTTCTATATCATATGCTGCCCTTTTGAACTTTCTATTCACCTTGTATTCCACAAATTAAGCAGCACAACTGTTCAACATTAATAATTAGAAATGCGTCTTAAAACAGCAAATCGGCATAGTAAAGATCTGACAGTGAAGGATCATGAAAGTGAAGACTGATGTAATGATGCTGATAATTCAGCTTTGCCACCACAGCAACAAAAAACATTGTTTTAATGAAATAGAAAACATTTTAAATTATAATTTAGAATATTCATTATCAGACCTTGTCGGCACAAACCATTCACACTAACTCCACCCACCAACGTGTGACTGGGCTAGTCAACACTACAAAAGATGACTGTCAAACAATTATCTACAGCGGTGTAGACCGTCAAGCATGTACCCTAGTCCTTCGATTTCATATCTGCCTTTTGCCAAAAAAGTTCTCTCTTTTTAAATCTATTAAATCACACCACATTTCATAAGAAATGAGGGACATAATTCAAAAGTCAATAGTTATTGCATTTATATTTTATAAAATGTACTACAGTACTAAGGTGCAGGTAATTGCCACTATTTTCAATTAGTAGTAAAAAAAAAAAAAAACAGCAGGAAATCCTGCTAGTTTAACATGCTGTTAAAAGAATTAATAGCTATCTGCACTGAGTGAAAACAGTATTTCATCAAGTAAATCATGGCATTTTCATTGTATATAGCATCTAATTGCATTGTGCAATCTCATGAAAAAGATATAAATGCATTACACCATACATTATGAATAATTATAAAGCATTATTTCTTTTAATAAAGGTTTAAGTAAAGTGTTAGCATGCTGACTTCTTTCAAAAACATTCAAATAATCTACAACAGCATATATTCATTCTAAATTAGATTTAAATTTCAAACATCTCATTTTTATGATGTCATAAAATAGTCTATTGTGTCTTATTCATCTGGCTTGCATGCAAAGGTAAGGGTTCACAGCATGCTTGGAGAACACAGGACAAATTTGCATTTTTGAAAAGTTTGCATAAAGCATATTTGAATCATGGACCATAATGGATGGAATAATGTCAATAATAACTCAATGTAAAAGCAATGTCCACACGCAGTACATGAACCACTGACGTGTTGAGCAGCCACAATGGAAATCCAGTTGGATTATGTGGAGAGGGCAAAAGTCATTATGTGGGGAAATGGGCTGTGCAGAAAAGAACAGGCACTCACTATGAAGCCGAGTCATTGAGCTGGTACTCTCTGGAACGACTGAAGCAAGCCTGAACCCCATCATCCTTCCACAGACGCTGGATGATTCCTGACAGCTCGCTCGTCATGTATCCCTCATCTGCAGAGCCGGCCAGAACAAACAGCTGTCTTGCGTCATCCTGCAAAACAGTCAATCAAATGCACTTTAATTTCCTCTGATGCTTTAGCATTATATAAATAAGTGACCGGCGTTAAACCCTACTTTACAATGAAACGGCAGCACTTACAGCTCGCCCAGGATCAGCAAAGTCAATCTTCAGGCGGCCCATGGCCCTTATGATGGCGATGATGGACTGTATAGTATTGCTGTAGACCACGGCTCTGTACTGCTTGCACTCTTCCTCTGAGTAGCCTGCTTCATGGATGATCCTGTGGGAGACAAAGCAATGGCATTAAGTAATAAGCCAAGTATATTGTGAATATAGGCCATGATGAGCAAAAAAAATAATAAAAATCTTTCTATTTCTTTCCTGTTGCTTAATTCTAATGACTCTGAGGATGTTTAAAACGGCTCAAAAGTTATAAAAGCCTGACAAATGCAGGGAAGTCCCTTTATAAGCCATAACCGAAGAATTATGTAATTCACATATAATTTAAATAAACACTGCTATCGCTTACATCCTGCGTGATTTCTAAGCATTACGAAACTAGGATGACATAATAGGGGTTGAAACTTACTTCATCTGTTTGACAATTGTACTCTTTCCAGATTCGCCAGCCCCTGCGAGAAAGAGAGAGAAAGAGTGTGTTAGCCAGATGGACACACACCCAAACATTCCAGATCCTTCCCTGCTCCATAAACGAGTACGAGGATCTGACTCTGAAGGATCAGGCCTTTCAAGGCTTTTGCCAGCTCAGCAAAAGTATTTGTTAGTATCAGATTGAGCTGGAGGTTGCTTTGATTTCACCACAAGTAATAACTGGGTGGGGAGAAGACATTATCAACTCCAAATTATATTGTCATGTTGCATCCTTGCCACTCGTTTGATGACAAACAAGTGATATAAAAAAAAATAAACGGAAGTGAGAGGAAAGACTGATGTCATGGGAAACGGACCGAACCAGCAATCTACGAAATTGAGACTATTTAGTTTCATTAAGTGTGTACTTTTTGCTCTTCTGTATGTTATCAAGAGGAATAAAAGCAACCGGTTTTTAACAGTCTGCTGTGATGTGGGGAAGTGTGTAGGTGTTAATCTTAATGGATTAATTAAACTTCACCTCACTGTAATGGGATTACAGACAGGCTTTTGTAAACAGATTAGCTATATGTTTAGAGGAGTATGTTAGCGCAGGTTTGATTGTAGGAGACAGACAGCAAATATAAGAATGAATGAAAAATGGTTATTTGAAATGGGGGATTCAAACCAAGGTCTAATGACCCTCAATGCAAAAAATTAAAGAGGAAAATAATGATTTAAGGCTGTCAAATGTTAATATATTTCAGTTTATGGACAGTATGTTTTTGATTTGTGTTCTTTTGCTCACTAGGATTGCATTCATTTGAAAACAGTAATATTGTAAATATTGTGTAATAAATTAAAATTAATTTAAAAATTATTATAATAATTAAAAACGTTATCAAAGTTTAAAACCATTGTAATGCTTAATACTTTATCTTTTCCAACATTTAATACTTTTATTCATCAAGCATGTTATAATTTCTTTAAAAGAAAAAGACCCTAAATAAATAAATTAATATATATTAAAAATTGGGGATCCATGGCATCAAAACCTTTGAAAACCTGTTTTCAATTAAAATTCTGTCACTTCAGAAAACTTCAATTTACCTACAGTCAGGAAAATCTCAATACTCCCATACAGTTCTCCGCCTTCCGTGAGACTAGAGTTCATCCGTTCACCGAGCAAACGTTTCAATTAGCCATCTCAGTTGTGGTTGAGGACATCCCCAAGGGAGGACATCTCTTTCTCTCAGTCCCAAAGCACAAACACAGCAATTAGGCCACATCAGCATCTCTCTCACAGATTCAAGCCCTACCGCGAGGAGACCAAACACAAGAGCACTGAGCTTACCCCAGAGACCCCCACACAACTCCCACATGAGCAGATTAAACGCTTGTGGCACTTAACGTTTATCCACACTACTCAGTGCCGGCCCATCCAACAGGCAATACAGGCGGTCGCCTAGTGCCCTGCGACACCGGTGTAATATAAGTTTTTCATTTTTACTTTTGCACATGGAGTGCGAGTGTACTTGTGAAACTTTCAACGCGCACATGAAGCACAGACCCTATTAAACACGATACAATTCACAACGGGGGTGAGAAAACCCCCCCCACCATATTTAGCTGAAAACGATAATAAACACAAAAACAACAGGAAAAACAAAAGCGGAAAACGATTAGAAACATACACAGCAGCACACTCTGTTTAGCATAACACCTGCAGCACCTGACTTGGTCGGCGTCGTGTCGTAGCTGTGTGGGCAGAGTCGGCGCCTCACTGGAAAAGCATTGTGTTGACCCAGAACAGTGTACATAAAATAATTTCTGCCGTTCGAAGGAACAAAGTATGTCAAAAACTGAGTCATATTGGGTCAGACTGTCCGTATGGTATCTATGACTGGCCAAATACGACCCAAAGAAACGGCCAGAGGTTTCGTTTCCTAACACTTTTTGTTATCCGAGTTTTCAGGCAAGAGTTCATTCACTACAAGCCTAAATATGACAGCATCTGAACGTAAACTTTGTCTTTTTGTTTTGCTTAATTTAATAAATTGATTAAGACTAAAGTAAAAGTCTGTCACACTTTTTATTAATAGATTCGAAAATCATTTTAAAATTGACAAAACATAGGTAACATTAAAGATCCACTGAAGTGCCTTAAAATGCACATCATGTGGTGTGTTAGCCTATAGCCTAATCATTTTCAAGTACACGCCTTAAATAAAAATATATAAAATGTAACAATATCCCTTATGAAAATTAACCATGATTATACCATCACAAAACACGGTAAAACCATGGTAAAAATAAAGTAAGGGAATTGTGTATAATATTATGTAATAAATGTTTTAATAGATTATGACATTTACATCACAAAAATATCAGGGAGTGACATTTATTAGATGCGAGGTAGTTAAGCTCCATCATAACTTGGTTGCGGCGCAGGTGGGACAGTACTAATGACAGCTCATTAAAGTAGTATATGGAGTACATGTATGAATATTAAGCTTGATGCGTTTCATAAGTTGTATATCCATAACTGTTGCTGCAAAGTCCTGGTGGTTTGTGCTACCCCCGTGTTTATTCAGGAGCATCTTGAAATGGTCTTTTTTGTGCTTTCTTCCACTGTTATCACCAGTGGGCCCAATTTTTAAACCTTGCCTAGGGCGCCACAACCCTTCGGGCCGGAACTGACACTACTAATCGTTCTCCATAATGTTTTCTGAAATATCAAGGCCGTTCATAAAAGATATGCAATAGTTCCAATTGTTAAAGAATTTAAAAAAAAATGCAAGGATTTTTCAGGCAAAATGCATAATTTGAAAGTTGAAGATTTCACACAAATTTCTCCCCACTGACTTGGCAGGGGTTCAAATTGTTCATGCAAATTAAAGACCAACAAATATGCGCACTGTACTTCAAAAAACATTTTTGATAGTGGAGATTGGTCTTTATGCTGAATAAATTGTCGATTTGACCACAAATTACCAGAAAGGTTTTGCTGCCAAATTTATTTTGTTAATTTCTGTCAAAAGTGAGGTGATGTATGCATCTATTTGTCAATGTGATGAATTTGCATTAAAACCTTGGGTGTCGTTTCACCCTTAGAAAAAAACTTCAACTGCACAGATTATATTTTAAAGTCATGCCCACATTTTTGCTTTTAAAGTGCACCACTCAACAGCAGAATACAACAAGACTTTGTTATTACCACGACATTCATAACTGATTCCTGATTGGTTTAACTGATTTAATCAAGACTTTTTGATTGCATCTGTTGCCATAATTTGTAAGTCGCTTTGGATGCGTAAATGTTAAATTTCTCCGCTAAATTTGACAGAGCAATGGTAAATGTTAACATTAAATTAAGCTTTTCAAACTGCAGCTAGAAAATTGTTTAAGAAGGTGGGCTGCGCTGAACCCATTGGCTTAGATTAGGGGTTGGTTCAAATCCTTAAATCATAAGCAATGACAATTATATCGATGCTTGCTTTATTCTACCCAAATTTCTGATGCCACATATTGAACTTGACTCCCAAAGCAGTGGTTTCACCTTTTGTTTGGTCTCCTGCGGCTGCGTTTATGAGGCTGTAATTTGAACCATCTCTTTGGTTCCTGGGCAACCAACAACAACTGCCTGAGGCTCACAATAAACATGCTCTACGCCGTAAAGACATGCTCATCTTCACGGAACCACAACATTTTGAGATGCATGTGAGATGCTCATTAACTCTAGTGACACTAAATTCTTTGAATAACCACCCTTGTAGGTACTTTCTCTTCACAGCAGTTGATTTATTCTTAGTAACAACCCTGGCAGTCACCATTTGTCCCCTCTATAGCCTAAACAGGAACTCCAGCCTGTTTTACAGCAGGCGTAGAGACATATGCTGCTGATTCGTAATGCCAAAAAGCAAACAAACCCAAGAGAGGCGGCACATAGAGGGTGTATAATGAATCAGCACATAGGGGGAATACAGTTAACTAGATAATGAGACGCCAATTCCCTACGGTTTGATGACGTAAGGGCAGGTTTTATGTCCTCTAACAGTTTACACAGCAAGTAAATGAGGCACCGGTGGGAAAATGGACAATAAATGGTTAATTAAGCAAAAAGTTGACCACGATCTGGCATGCCAAAGCTCTCTGAAACGAACAAAACTGCATGAAACAGCACCAAGTGCTTCTCTTTAGGGAGTTTGTGACAATTCTGTAAAATAAATATTATGTTTAGGCTGCACACACACCATCATAATTAAGAAAAGGAGACAAATGCAGTTTCAATCGCCACAAGCGAACAAATTGTTCAGCTTCATTACTCAATGTCCATGAAAAAAAGCTTGCTTCCAAATACTGGAAAAGTACAGAAGAAACATATGCAAAACAGGAATCGGAAACTGAGAAACAAGTGGCCTCTATGCAAATCACAATGAATTAACAAGTCAACTGCTTAAAGGTAACAGAAGAAAAGCTGAACAACTGATATTGTTTATATAATCCGCAACTGCATTAAATTGTGAGACTGCACATTTAAAAAACTATAATTATTATAAATGAAACTCTAAAGGGGATTACCATGGTCTACATGCAAATAAATAGTAATTAAACACACTGACAATATCTGCAGATTTTTATAGATTTACTTTGTATTATTTAAGAGCTGTTTTGGAAAACCTACATAAATTAAAAATCAAATGAATGAATTGGCAGACTCACGATATTTGTAAAATCACCAGGACCACTTTTTAAGCCCATCTAGAATCAGTTTACTCTAAGCACCCAGCAGGACCCTCCATATGCACAAGCTCATTTATCATCATTGGATAAGCTTTAGTGTAATCTATCAGATCCATCTCAGTAAATCAAGCAGTTCGGATTAAATTAGATTAAACCAGGCTTTTGTTGGCCGGATTAGCTGAGAGCCGTTTGCGTCTAACTGGCCAATCGGCGAATATGCAAACCAGCACTTTAAAAAGGTTCAAGTCGAAATAAAAGACAGAAAACCGTAAAATAAAATAACTTAAGACAGCATTCCGTCACTTCTGTATAGAAACAGAAACTAAACTCTTAAAAGCAGCTTTAAATGACTCGAGTGATATAACGTTAGTTAACTGAGTGGATTAGCTTCACATGCTAGCCGAGATACCAGCGCGGTAAAAGTACCAAAAGAAAAGTTTCTAGCGTCCATAAAAACGCGCTTGACTTCTTTATTCTCCTCTCATGGCTAAGTGAAATATTAAATCCAGTGCTGAAGTGTCTTTTATTTAATGTTAAGTGAACTTATTCATTCAGTAGCGGAGCGGCTAACTCACCCAGCAGCAGTAGCTTGACCTCTCGCGACGCTTTCTCTCCATCATCGCGCAGGTTTTTGTCAATCATTTTACTCCTCTCCTGGGCACTCTTGTCGTCCGAGCTCAGGGTGCACCCCATCTTTCTGGAGTTTCAAGCGATTAAAAAAGTCGAAGAAGCTAAAAACGCGAGGAAGGAAGAAATGTATCATGCACAAGTGGTTCAACTGAGGGAG
This sequence comes from Enteromius trimaculatus, assembly GCA_032361065.1. Taxonomy (NCBI): domain Eukaryota; kingdom Metazoa; phylum Chordata; class Actinopteri; order Cypriniformes; family Cyprinidae; genus Enteromius; species Enteromius trimaculatus. The sequence continues at coordinate 8,725,455 of JAUMHP010000084.1, forward strand.
CCACCCCGACGTCTCACGCCCAACTCTCTCGCTCTCAGCGCACAGGCTCTTCAAACTCGAGTTTTCCCAGCGCTGGAGTTTCTCAGGTTAAACAAATAAAAAACGGAGGGTGTCCGTAATCAGTCGAGTGCCTTGACGGCCATGGTTGATTAAAAATAAAATGAAAATCGAGTCATTAACGCCCCGTCTCAGGCTCCGCGTCTCTCGCTGCTGTTAAAGTGGCGAACAGATCGCTGGAGTTTCCTGTTTCTTTTCATGCATAAATCCCCCTCCTCGGCCGCGCGCCTGGAATGCACGCTCCCGCGCACTCGCGTGTACGCGAGAGTGCGCGCATATCGTTCCCAGGTTGCTCTGAAGTCAGACTTTGAAAGTTCTAAGATTTGAAGGAAAAGGACGTTTATGAAAGATTAACACGCTTAGAATGCATAATATTGTTTTATTTTGTGTATTCGTAATTATTTACATTAATTTACATTTAGTATAATAATAGTTAGATATTATGCAATGATATTTAAAGAACTTTAATTTTATTTGCACGATTTTTAAATGATACATTTGTAAACTGTATAAATTATACATTTATTGTAATAAAAACAGTTAAAATAAAATGTTAGCATTATTTAGGCATTAACAGTTATATATTATCTAATTGATGGCATTTCTGAAAAGGTAAATATGCTTTCAGAATACACACTATTTTTAATTTGTATATTTGTGGTTATTTACATTTATTTACATTTTGTACTAAAATATGTAATGCAAATAAATGTAAAGCATAAATTTAAAAAGGATTAAAATGTCATTAAATATATAATTTATTTTTATTTTATTGCACAATTTATTTTATGAACTATGTATTTTTTAAATAAAAATGTTTTTTTCTTTATTCAATTATTTAGGCATTAACAGTTATATATTATTTAATTAAATCAATGGCATTAATGGCATAAAAATACTTAAAATAAATACTTCAAATACTTAACATACATATATTTTATCTTTACATTATTTATGTGTTAATAAATACATATTATGTCATTAAATTATTGCTCAGTGTTTATGACTATGTATGTATATGATATGATTTGAAATAATTAATATTACTAATATATTATTTATTTGTAATATCTTTTTATTGACAGTACATTACATATTATTTTTGTTTTCTTGTATACTTATGTTACTTATTATGTTATTGTTAACTTATTATTTATAGATTTTCTTTCCCTTTTTGACTTTCTTTCAGCTAACAGTTTTAGCTGCACTTAATGTCTAATTTCAATTTATTTATTTTATATTTATTACATTTAACAGATCAGAGATTCAGCAATAAATTCTATTATATTGTTTACTTTTTTTCTGCATAGGTGGGTGAATATGAATTATTTATGGAGGAAATGGCTCCATTTGGTGAGATGAATGAGGCCACATCTGGTCGGTCGGGTCACAGGTCTAACCATATTCAAACAGATTCAGATTTAGGAGATTTTCTTATAGGTGACACATGACCATACAAAAAAAAAAAAAAAAATCAAAAGATGAGCTCATACATAAGCTTTAGAAATATTATCATAGCCAGCCTTATTATTTTACATACTATTTAAATTTCAAATGTCATGATCATGCAAACCAAGGAGCAAAGTTTCCCCACATATCCGTGACTACTGTATTTTCCTAAAGAACCACAATAAAGGAAAGGGAGCATTCAGTCCACTCCAAATGTGAGTAATCATGGCGACTGAACATTCATTACACTGATTTATAGTCTCACTCAGTCTTAAACACTAAATTACAGACTAGTATTAGTTTTAAGCAAAACTCAATCTTGCACTTGTGCAGCCATGAAAACATTTAAGATGGCACATAGTAAAGTCACTGTTTACCTTTTTGTACCAAGTCTTTGTAGTAAGGTATTTTAAATACATAAAGACCCAGTTTCATAGACACAGTTTAGCCAAGTCCAGGATTAGGCCATAGGTCAGTTAAGTCATTTTTATAAACATGCCTTAGAAAAAAGGCATTACTAGTATGCATCTTAAGACAAAACAAAGACACTGACATGTTTTAAGATCAGTCTGTGCAAGTTTCCTTTAGTTGATACAGTTCAGATTTACATTTAGTCTAGGACTAAGCTTAAGTCTGTGAAACCGGGGAAAGACTAATATAGCCATTAATTACATGATCAAAATATATTAATGTATTATAACTACAATCCATTTAAATGATATTTTTTTTTAAATGTGGTTTTGAATTAATAAAAAGACATATTTTGCATTGGAAATGGGAGGGTGCGGTAATCTCGTATGCATCTTTATGATAAATGCTAAAGTGGTGAAATGAGACAATAGGGATAATTGTTGTTTCTGCAGCGTGGTGAGACTTGTTAAGCTCGGAGACTGATTGCTTGCTGTGCTGCTTAAATTTAGAGACACTGCTGAGACAGGACCTGAGGGGATAAGTGTGCGTATGTAAGTGTTTGTGATTACATTGAAGGTGCGGTAGGGTTTGCTTATCTTTGCAGTCTGTTTTATTTAAATGAAAGGTATGTTTATGCACTTAATTCAAGCTTCGTGGTGTTTTTTACCAGGATTTTACCTTTGTTCTCATTTCTCACAAAGCTAATTTTTTAAAGCGCTTTTACAGTAATTTACTTTACACGGCAGACAAGACAGTGAGTATTTAGTGTTACCCTGCTCAACAGTACCACCAAGCGGCGCATAACTGCAACAGCATGGATTACTAATAGAGAGAGAGAAAAAGAGAGAGAATACACAGATCAGATAAACAAAAACAAAATAAATAATTCATTCTCATTCAGGCCACCACACAACGACCTGAATATCTATCAAGATGAACACGTTGTCAGGGTAGTATAATAATAAACATAATATAGAGCTAATAGACATAGAGAAATAAAAAGCTTTGATAAATTTGACATCTTTATTGTTATTGTTATTATTATTAACAACAATTTTATTTATATACGATTTATTTTCTTTAAGTCATTTTTACATTTACAGTTTTTCTCAGTCGCTTTGGTGCATTTCTCAAAACAGTACTTACATTTGCACAACAGTTAATGCATTTCTCAAAACAATTAGTCATGTGTGCACATCATAGTAGCAGTT
>JAUMHP010000084.1:8742653-8774823 GCA_032361065.1 Enteromius trimaculatus
GGATAAGTAGTGTCCATTCAAAGACAACAAAATCATTACTTGAGAAACTGGCACTGGCTATAAAGAAAAGTGAGAGAAGCCACTGAATACGATATTTATCATATATAATAAATGACTTGCGCCTCAGAGTGAGAAGATGAAACATAATGAATGCAGTCATTGTGTCTGTGGATGCCTGCTGTTCGCAAACACAGTTGTGTAACAGTTCTGGGAGGTAATAATACAGAAATATTTTGATGACAGACTTTGCATGGGAATGCATTTTAGATTGACCATAACATTATAGATGCTGCGCATTATCATCGGTTCACTGATTAGTTCTAGATTTAACAATCCCAAAGTCACATGACTTTTTTTTTAATGCATATAGAGAAATTTATTCATTTCCACCTCCCATTGTTAGCATTAACTCTTTGTCGTGAGTGTAAAAAGGATTTTTTTCCCTCCAAAATTTGGCATCCATAACTCAGTTGTGATGCAGGTTCTGTGGCATTGCACTAATGCAATACTTCAAAATGCACATTAAAACGTGCTGGGTGATGGAAACAACTGCTAATCAAAGAACTGTCTTTATTGACGAGATGTGCATGAATATCTCGTGTTATGCAATCTCGCATTCTCTGCTAACCTACATCTTAAATGAAAATTAAGTGTAGTTTTTCTGGCATAGTAAGAGTAAACGTACATCATGGGTTTGCGCAGTTTTTTTGGAGCCTTTCTTGACCTGTGGCATCTTGTTCATGGCATCCCTGGCCCAGTTATCAACCAGCTGATGGAGGTCAGCTGTGAATGTGCCCTTGTGCAGGTTAGCAGCAGGTGCTTGGTCCTGGTCATGGCTCTGTCCGTTCTCTTCTCTCACCGGACTCGTGGTACCTGTATGCCGCAATAAATATTCACCGATTAGAGAAACTTGACATTTTGAGGAGAAAAAAAACAACAACAAAAAAAGATGAAATGGTGAAAGTCCTACCTTGCATATAAACGTTTGAGCCTAGTATGGTTTCAGTCTTTCCAGTGACTGACTGATTGACTGAACTTCCACTCTGTACAGCTTGTTTGTTCCCTGGACCAAACCAAACATAATTTTTTATGCCATTTGTTTACAAGCTTACATTACAGTTGGATATTAATCACTAAGCTTTAATACCTTGTTGAAAAGTGCCAGTACCGCTACCACTTCTTGACCTGGTCCCCTTGCCCTTAGTAGGCCTCCTTCTGCCTGCTGCGATGGCCACAGTGGGAGGGATCACCACAGAGGGCGCCATTTTGCCAAGACGTGTATAGAGTTCTTCGATTTCCTTCTTCTGTTTATTCTGTAATGCCTGGATTTCACCCACATGTCTGCAAAAAAATTGTAAGTTTAATTGGTGATAACAAGACACATGAATGAGCTCATAGAAAACACAAGTACCTCTCCCTGAGCGTGTTTATCTCTCGTTTAAAGCCCTCATCTTCTGGTTCCGAGTCGTCACTGCTGAGGTAGTGATTGGTGATGGACACGCTGGAAGGGGTCATTTTAGACTCTTTAGCAGAGTCTGGTCCTTCAGCAGAGCTTATGGAGGAGCTCGCTCTTTCTGCTGGAGTCACTGAGAAGCGGCCCACTTTGATGTCAGTGCTGGAGGTCACCTGAAAGCGGCCGACTGTAGTGGTAGATGGGATGAGTTCAGGGCTGAGCCTGGGAAGGGTCTGAGATCTATGAACAGTGTTTTCAGGGCTAGAGAGAGATGATGATGGTGATGATGAGGAGGAGGAGGATGATGATGATGATGTTGTTGTTGAAGATGGGGTGATGGAGGAAGATGAGATTATTACTGCTGGATCTTGAGCAGTGCCTGGGTCTTGATCGCTAGCCACAGAAACCTGAAATGGACAACAAGGATGTTCAAGAACTTGCTGAACAAATCTTTCAGGCATAAAATCTGAGGCCTAGTGCACACTGAGAAGTATAAAAAGCTACCTGAAATCGGCCAAGTCTGAAAGCTTTTTCGGGTTGTGATGTTGCTGGTTCTTTCTCCTCAGTGCTGGTCTGTCCGTCTGGTTGAGTTACAGATACGGAGGTCTGTAAAAGAGAATGGGTGTATAAATATGAATGTGTGCAAAATACTATGTACCATTTTAAAAGGTCAATGACAAATAAGACTGTCTACAGTATAAAAAAAAAAAAAAGATTCAAGATGTTTTAATTTGTTTTTGAAACATTTTTAAGATTTGTTTACTTCTAATAACACAAATTGAAGTCACAACATATTTATATACACATCTTTTATTCTATTCATTTATTCTCACTACATAACTGTCATAAAAATGTAAAATTATGTCTTATTTTAACACTTGATTTACTATGAAAGTGCAGATATACATTTTTCCCTTGCATGTTGGTTGCACCATCATTTTTAAATATTCATATGCAGTTTCATTTACAACAAAAATTATACATATAATTTTTAATAAAATGTGGAAAAAAGTACTTTTAGTACTATATATATACACTATAACACTAATAGTACTATATCTACACACTATGGTATTTAATTTATTTATAACAAATAAAAAAATAACTACTTTTTTAGTATGGGTTATAGTAATTTTATTATGTGTTCTATTTATTTTTATTTCAGTTTTAACTATTATAATTATACTTGTTTTTATTTGATTTAAGTTAATGTAATATTTAAATTAATAGCCGAATATTAAATTGCATTTTTATTATAGTTTAATAAAAAACAAAACAAAAAACAGGTATGAATGCTAAATAATAATAATAATAATAATAATAATATTATTATTAAAGCATCATGCCATCCAAATTCCAACATAGACATTAAATCAGCAAGTTAGTAACTTCCCGCACCTGTGGCCTTGGTGGTGATGGATCTGCAGATGGTGTCTGGGCATAGCTTGTAGATCCCACATGAGAAGCAAAAGCACCAGGTGCAAAGTTCCCACTGGAACTGAGAGACGTGGCACCAGGGACAAAGCCAGGAGTGTTAGTGCTGATAGTGTTGGGTGGGGAGGATGTAGACTCTCCAGATCCATCAGGTTGGTTGCAGGAGCTCTGGGAAGAGTCCTTAAAAAGGGAACGCAGCTTCTGATCTAAAGCATGGATGTCTTCAATTCCAGGCGGCTTCCCCTGTACATCAGTCTCACTATCTACTGTCACTGATGGTTGAGTCACAGGGACAGAGGAGGGACCGACTTGCACCTGCTGGATGCCGGCTTGAGCTTGATCCAAGCCATTGCTCTCAGCTGCAACACTTTGAGGAGTCTGGGAAGGTGTGGGAAGTGATAACCGACGTGGAGCTGGTGATTCAGTTGGGGCTGGAGAGGGAGACGTCCTCCCTGTTCTGGTTTGCTGAGTGGTAGATGGCGTAGGGGTGGTTACTTGAGTGGTGACTGCTATCAGAGTTGCAGTGGTTGTTGCGACAGGGCTCTGGTATTGAGAAGTCTCTGGGGTAAGAGGTCCAGGTGTGGGTGGTACCACAGAAATCTGGGTTGAGCCAGGTGCAAAACTAGCTTGGTCCTGCTGAACGGTGCTGGTTGGTGCGGGATCAGATGCTGGAAATGAGAATACAAGCAATCAGTCAATGTTGGTTGGATATAAATTTACTGTCATACCAGCTTCATTGGCTAGTACGTCACAGATACGTCAATACTTGATTTAAAGCACTTTTATTTGAGGATGTGTAAATCATACCAGGTGTGGAGTCTTCAAATGATGTGTTTGCAGAAGGAGGTCCAAAAAACGGTTCGCGAAGTCTTGCTTCAGGGACTGGGCTAACTATGAAGCGCCGGCCTGCTGAATGTACAACCTGTGCTGCTACGCTAGGTGGCACACCTGTTAATTGCAAAATATGTCAAATGAGACAGGTTGCAAGATAGAGGCGGATAAAAAGTAAGAACATCACTACAAAATACACTTACCAGACACACTGGATGTTGATATTTCAGGTATTTGCTGGCCCAAATTACTGCTTACCTGAAGTAACAGGAACATTTCATTTGTAGTCTTCAAATCATTTCTCACATTTGTTGTTATGGTCTGAAAATCCCATCAAACATACCTGATTTGTACTATTTTTCTGAGCTTTTCCTTTCTGATCTGCCATCTGAATGACATCTTGAACCTGCTCTATGAAGGATTCCCGCTCACTCTCCAAGATAAAATCACTTTTGATCTTGAAAGGAAGTCATACGCACATAAGTTACGATCAAATTGGATTAAATATTTAAAGACATCAAAATATTAATGCATAAAATGCTGAATGCAAAAAAAACCAATACATATTCTAATAAGCACCCTTTTAATTTCAAATGAAGATGTCTCTGGCAATCAATCCACTGAAAAAAGGTGGAAGTAAGAAAGGCGTACCATAATTTCAGCAATTTCTACAGGATTATCTCCATCCAAATCAAACTTGAAAGTGACCATTTTCCTGTTGTGGGTTTCCAGCTGACATTCAGCGACTCTGTCCCCAATATTGGAAATCTACAAAAACAAACAGATCAGTAACCACACCCTGTTATTATAGTACACTTTAAATGTATCATTAAAAACAAATCAAATTAGATTTGAGCATAACTTACATTCAGCACATTAAGCTTGAGCTTGGCCTTGGCCATCTTTTCGTGGCGTGAGCGGCTGCGTACAGAACGGCTCTGGGGTCGTTTTGTAGAGCGCCCCTCATGCCTGCCCTCATTCCCGTCGCTTAGACCAGAAGCAGCATCCGAGTGACCACTGAGGGCATCAAGAACATCAGTAGTAAAACATCTTTCTACTAGAATATCAAAGTTAATAAACATGAATTTCAAAAGAAACAAAAACAAACAAACAAAAACAACAACAAAAAAACCTTTCTGTGGAGGTTGGAATCAGAGAGGTTTGAGGTTGTGACTGCTCTACTGGCTGTGGTTGGGACACGGTCAGTGGTGCCTGTAACAGAGAATTGATTTAGGATTTCAGAATGCTACTGACACCAAATCACAATCATTTGTACATCAATGCGGACAAGATCTGGATTACATCAAAACGGAAACCAGATCAATCACTTAAAACGCATGTTATTACAGTTGCACTCATCTCGCACAAGACATGCATGTTCAAAAAGCCATGAGACATTATGGCTGGTTTTCCCCAATGCATCCCATGTTTTTAAATTGAAAAAAAAAATAAAAATAAATAAAATAAAACTCTTTACTCTTTTGTACTTTTGTATTAAATTAGGCATACATGATGTTACTTTGTTAATTGTTTAAGAAAATAAACATTATGCAAATTTTCACAGATAGGCATGTTATTTTATTGCTTTAATAAACCATATTTTGCTTGTGGCCTCAGGAAAGATGCCAAAAGTGGCTTATAAATTCAAATATAATTTGAATATTGATGACTGAATTTAGTTTTTCAGCCATTTTGACAGCCCTAATTCACACACAATCACAGGGAGGCATTGTTGTAAACTGATGCAATATAGATGCAATCTGAAGCAGAAAATTCAGCTTCACAGGAATAACATTTTTAAAAATAATCAAATATAAATAGAGTTATTTTAAATTGTAATAATTGTTCAGATTTTACTTTATTTTAATCAATTAGACAGAAAAGCCAAAAACATAATAAAATAATACCGACCACAAATATTTTAACAGTAGAATACACTAAATTAATTATATTACATTTACTCAAACTTTACTGAAAACTAAGCATCTACAAACACACTTGTTGTTGTTTAGCATTATAAAAACATTTTTTAAATATATTTTTTTAAATATTGTGTAAAAAAATAAAATAATAATAATAATAATAATAATTATATATATATATATATATATATAATTTATATGCATTATATGTAAAAGCGTTATATCAGTCATCTGCACTGTAGATATATTCTCAGCACTAAAAACCCACACTGGCAAACTGCTAATTCACACACCACAGTGTTAGGCACAACTAGTACCTGACAGGCCTGATAAAGAAAATAGAGCTGTTCAGCATTTGGAGGTGGTGAGAAAACAGGAGGGCTGAGTTGACATGCCCATATCTGACAAGCATGTATGAGCAGCCAGCATGCAAGAAAAGGATGAAGAAGCAAAGAACAGTAGCATTAATGTATGAACTGCCAAGAAGTTGGATGTTGTGCGCAAACCAAGCACACACAACATTCAATAAGCAACATGCAGGCCAATGGAAGATGTAAGATCAGCCACCAGAGGGCATCTTTTCTTACTGTACCTGTAAGATTTGAGGGCCTGAAGGGGGAGCACTGCCATCTAGATGTGGCGGATGGAATTGCAAGGGGACGATAGGTTGAACAGTAGAGGGCAGAGTGGCCATCTGTCCCATCACCTAAGAGGGGAGCATATGGATAGAGCCTGTTTATGTTTAACTCTGGTTTATGTTTAACATACAACAGATATATAGAGCAAAATGTTTTTGTCTTCATGTTATGGATCACATGAAGTGCACCTGGGGTGTTGCCGCAGTTCCAGTCTGGGCGGTGGGACCCGGGGTCAAAATACTGCTCGGCTGCTGCAGAGGAGCCTGGGTTGGGTGCTGTGACTGTTGAGGAGAAGTAATTTAGTGGGAAAAGCAAACAAACATGGTTTTCTTCTTCTTTAGATTAACATCTGAAAACCAGGGCCTGCATTCACTAAACATTTTCTCTTACCACTAAGAGTTCTCCTAAATATCAGTAAAAGTTTTTAGCTAATACTTTTCTCTTAAAAGGTTCTTATTCACAAAGCTACTGAGAGAAACTTACTAAGAAATAAAGAGAAGTCTTCAGTTAAATGTAAGGGCAGGGTTGACCTTGTTGCTATGGATGATGTCAGCATGCTTACTAACTATGTATTTGTGATGTATACGTGATTGGCTCTGTCAGAGATTTATTCACAGAAATATTGTACAGACAATATTAGGTAGCCATATTAAAATAAAAGGTAAAAAAAAAAAAAAAGTTAATTGCTACATTCAAATAAAGATTTAAAAATGCAGGCTAAGTGTCACTAATTAAACAATATATTATTTATGTAAGTGTTCAGGTAATTGTTAGCCTGTATGCTTCTTGTAAAAAAAAAAAACATTAATTAACAGCAGAATAAATCATAGCTGACAGTAGGACATGCAAACGTAAAATTAAAAGAAAGGCGCACTAGACACAAGAACAACTGTTACTTCTTGTCTAGCTGGTTAATGAGAACAATGATATAATCAAAGAAAAATTTGGGCTTGGAATAACCTCCAAACCCTAAAAGTGATACTTTTTTTTTTTAAAGCTCATTATCACCAAATGTTTCTAAATATGTTTCAATTCCAAGATAGATTGCAGGTGATTTTATGATAGGGAGTTGGTTTTAGTGACTTAGGAGTCTCTTCACTACTCCTAATGTTTCACAGATTAAGAAGCTAGTTGTAGTGCCAAAACACTACAAAAATTTAGGACTGACATGTCCTCTATTTTTAAGTTTTTCTCCTAAATCGTCAAGTTAGGAGATAGTTTTAGCCTTGAAGGTATTTTGTGAATACAGGCTTAGAACAGGTAACAAAATAAAAAGGAAATGACTCACCATGCTTTGTGGATGGGTCATGGTGTGCTGTGACTGTACATCAGGCTGTACGGTGCTGAAAGATGTGCCGGGCTGGGCAGGGTGAGTCTCAGTGACAGACGCTGAACTTTGAGAATCCACAAAACCTACTGCTGTGAGACAATGAGACTTTCAGAGAGTTTTACCATACAAACATCTGACATTTTATGTATCTTATTAAAAGCAAAACGACTCATTTTGCAACACTAACTGGAAGCAGAGGCCCCAGGCTGCTGCAGTTGCTGGTGCTGATCTGTTTCATGTTCTTCAGACTCCATAATCACAGAGGCCAGAGCGGGACCAGGGGGATTGGCTGTGGTGTCAGTATGCTGTCCAAGCTGCGAGGGGTCGTTCTCCTGAACCATCTTCCTCTTTTCTTGTTCCTCTCTCACAAGTTTTCTCTGCTCTCTTTTTCGGGAGATCAGGGACACTCTGTCCTTTATGGCCTTTGCAATGGTCTTGTGGTCACCCTCACAAACATAACCTGAATCAACCTTGAAAGAAAAAGATTACTTAACTTCAAATACCATGACAGGTCAATATTATAAGAAGGCCTGGAGGAATTCTGAAGAGTTTGAGGGGTTTTTTTAAGCACTGAAAGATTGAAAATAACTATATATGAATAGGCATGCAAGGCCAAATAATGAACTAATTACAAATTTTAAAACATTAACAGATTCGCATTTGTAGTGGGGTAACGGAACAGATATCCAAGTGACTTTACCATTTCTTGGGCAACATCATCTGGGACATCTTTATTTAAGTCAAAGGAAAACTCAATGGCTTCATTCTCCTTGTATTTCCCTTTCAGCTTCTTTACATCCTCAATGCGCAGCAACAACTTTATGGACACCAGTTCTCCATCATCCTCCTCAGCCAGCTCTACACGAACCCCAGTCTCCTCTTGGAAAAAGGCATGACTTAGAAGGTCCTTGATGCAGTATCTAAAAAAATAAAAATAATAATAATTTAAGACCTGTACCAATATATTAATGAGAACACATCAATATTTTAATAAAAGAAAGAAAGCAAACAGAATACTGTGCCCATATAGTGAAAGTTTACTTAATGTGTTAAATAACAATACAAGACTTTCCTTCCTATAATGGGGCAACCCAAAGAGAAACCACAAGGGTTTACTTTCAATTAAATGCTAAACAGTTTATTGTGAAATGAAAACAGTAGACAGCTTATTGTGTAATCAAAATACCAATAAGCAGATATACAACTGTATGCCTAAAACAGGACTTTTAATTATAAACAAGCACGAAATACACCAGATCTTTTATTTTGAAATGTCTAAGCTTCAATATTTCCAGCAGGTCATTAAATATTCAAATGTAATGAGCACTCTTCTATAATCAAGAACATTATATTATAAACACCATAAAGTAAACACTGTCATTATCCATTAACAGTTCAGAATAAATATGCTGTACTCTCTGATGGTGAACTGCTCTGAAACTGCAAGTACTACAAAAGCACTGTAATCTGAAATGTGAATGTAATGATTTATTTAATCAAGTTTGAAAATCACATTAGGCCTTATTGCAACTCCTATTCTTAATTTCCAACTGAAAAAAAACTCTTACAATGTGTCTGTTTTGATGGTTTACATACAAACCAATAATATGTTTATTCCGCAGTAGTGATCTGACTAGGGAGTATTTCAGCACCCAAAATGTCCCTGGGAACTTGTTTCCTCTCACTCTGATGTAACCACATGCATTGCTGGCTTAAGCCAGGTTAAGAATGTGCATATAAAAGACACTGCAGATATTTTACACCCTTCAACTGGATGAAAGACATTTTAAATAATTAAAGTGGTAATAACATAGATCTCAATCAAATTGAAGACTCTATTTCATATGAAACAAATGAAAATGATTCACAGTTCAATATTCTACTGTGATGTAACCAATGAAACACTGAAAATACCTTACCACAAATTTCCAGTGGACAAGAAAGAAAACAGGTTGTGAAAACTAGACCTTACAACAATATGACAACTGAACTCTTATGCTCTTTAAATGTCAGCCCACCTCTCATCTTTGTTCTGACGTATGCAACCCTCAATGATCTCCTTTACTTCAGGAATAGCCACTTTATCAAAACTGCCAGGCTTCACCCCCTGCAAGCACAGCACAGGAAACAATCAAATCACTGGCGTAGAAAGAGGAAATGGCTTAAACTCGGGGCCTCAAAAATACTACTTTTTGAATTATGTCTGATACCGTTAGGTTATGTCAGTACTGGTTTTGTGATAGGCTTCAGCATTTACTGGTAGAGGTAAAAAAACAACTTACCACTGTGTGAGAAAAAAGCAGAAAGGAAACACCCCCACAGAGGGCAAAAATGGAGTAAAAAGACTAAAATAGTGCATCAAACAAGGGGAGGATGAGTGTGCAGGGACACTCTCCTCCGCCGGTGAAGTGTGGACTTACACTGGTGACTCTGCGATAGATCTGAGCTGCATTTTGACACTCGGAGTACGGATACTCAGAAGTAGCCATCTCCAGCATACACATCCCAAAGGCATACACATCCACCGATTCGTCATACTTCTCCTCATACATCTCAGGCGCCATGAACTCAGGGGTACCTTAAATTAAAAGAATGGTTCAGAACTCTCTCAGTACCCTATTACACCCTCTCAGTGAAGAGGTGAGAGGAAGATGCTGCTGTTGCTGAGGACCGCTCAGGCACAACCTGCGAGAAAAGAGAGAGGTAGAGGGAAGGAGAGCAAAAAGGGATAGAAAAGTATAAAAAAAAAATAAAAATAAAAAAAAAGAGGAAGGGGAAACTGCCCTCAGTTAGACTGCAATGATAAGAAGCCCAAGTTTCTCCATGTAAGACCTTCAAGGGCATGACTGTGTATGAGAAAATCCAAACTAGTGCACAGCACTCACTCGAAGGCCTAGACTGACCACATGACTTTAAACAATACAGAATGTATTTAAGAAATTGTTTTGTTGTGGTTAGCCCAAATAACAAGTTTAAAACAAGTCCGTGGTCAGAGGGCCCAATGCTTTTATCACAAGACCAAACCAAAACACTAGCTATGGAAAACAAACCTTTCAAAAAGTCCTACCTTTGGGTTAACCTGTGAAGAGAAAAGTTGAGCAATTCAAACATGTTACACTCCATAGCTTACTGAAAAGTGATGTGCTGTGCACCAGTAGAACTAGTAACCAAGTTACCCATTGACAAACGTCTCACACGGACAAACTTCACATATTGATAATGATTCAGACTGATATGTGTCACATAATACTGGTGGACTTACCAGGCTCATTTCTGCGTACTTACTGTCTGTACTGCAGTACACTAAATAATCCTTAAAGTAGAATAAGGGGAGACCTGAAATTAGAGCCTAAGGCTTCCAAAACAAACGAAAAAAATAAAAAAATAAAAAACAAAGACCTTAAAGCTAAAAGTATGAGGGAGATGAGCAGAGAGTTTAAGGCTTTGAGCTCCAGACACTGACACACTGAAAGAAAACAAGCATTTCCTTGTGGGGGGAAAAAATGAACAGATTCATTAGCATCGTCATCATTAAATCATGGTTGACTGAAGAAACAGACCACAAATTTCCGAACCAGAGTAAAAGATCACTCACGGTACCTGCCAGCCCAGGGCTCAGCTCTAGCTCTAGTGTTATCCCATGATCAGATCAGGTTTCCCCGCAGAGGAGTCACAAAATACCTACAACCGCTCCACAACTACTTACTCTGTCTATGGGTACCTGAAATTGTGGCAAAAGAAAAGACAAAAACTATGTTTGAACTAAAGGAGGGTGTCAAGAGACATCTTCCGTTAAGCGGGAGCCCTGGTTTGCTGCGGTTAGAGGGCTCAGGGAAACGCTGTGGTCTGCTTTCTTACCACTGTCATTAAAATGCGCTTTGAAAAGAAGCAGAAGAAGAAAAGAAACTTGAAAAAGAAACATGGAATGAAGGATTTGCCTTTCCCCCCCAACCACAAATCTGAGTCGGACAATTCAAATGGATTTCGATTTGGAGGCGGTAATGCAGTTGCAAATACTTAGTCGTACCTATGACACTCTTGGCAAAGGAGGCCCTCTTGAGGGTTGCCAGGCCCAAGTCTCCAATCTTGACAGATCCGGTAGGTCCAGTGATGAAAATGTTGTCACACTTGAGGTCCCGGTGAATGATGGGAGGTGACCTGGTATGGAGGAAGTGCAGGCCCTTTAAAATCTGCCGGCACCAGCTGCGCAGGACTTTGATCTTCATCTCCTTAAACCGTTTTAGATACCTACAAGGGCACAGAAAACAAGTCAATCATAGCAGGTGGCCTCGATGACAAAGACAGCCTTTAAAAAAAAACTGACAGGAACAAATAAGAATACTTACGTCTTGAGTGTCCCAGATGTCATGAGTTCAGTCACCAGGACAATACACTTCCTCCCTTTCAAGGATGACTCCCAGGAGTCGTAGAAGCGTACTATGTTGGGATGCTGAAGACCCTTCAGCATTCCGGCTTCCTCTTTAAAACGCTGCCGCTCAGACTTGGACAACTTGCGATCCTGAGAAAAAAAACAACAGGTATGCCAAAATAAGCAAAAAAAAAAAAATAACAATAGAAATCACTTCTAAAATCAAGCAGCATTCTGTTGGTCCAAGTGGAAAATCTGCATAAACAACCGAAAAGAAAGTTGAGTTTTAGAGTTTCTCTTTTATGTGAAACTCACAGATTCCTACTGGAATGGTTGGATGCTTGTGGAATTTCACCAATTTTTAATATGCCCTATTTCAAAAACTTCTAAACCTATAAATTCTAAGAGAAGCTATGTTTTTTCTTCATTACTGCAGTGCTTTAAACTCCATTTAGAGTCACCTTTCTTACAAAACACCCTCATGCCCAACTGCTTTCAGCATGTTTGTGACTCTGATCAAAGAAGATGGTGCAGCACTAATTATATCATCTGCAATGAAGCTACAAACTGCTTTGCTTAAACCCAATCGAGCAGTGTGACCTTTTTGCTGAGTGTGTCTGACTACAGTTAAAATGCAGTATTTCAACTGGTGATTCTTAGTTGACCTACATTTAGTGTGGTCAGCTGCCATCTCTGGAATGAGAAACATTTAGCCATGAGTTTGCCTTTGCCAAGCCCAGCAAGAACGAGAATTCACTTCAATTAGGGTTAAAACTTCCATCCGTTATTATTGCTCACATGTGTACAATTAACACTTGACACAATGCCGAAATGAAGTGAAGTCCTGTGCTGAATGATGTGGGTTAGAGGAAGGGGGACTCTACTTTTCACCCCACCCTACAACAGACCTACTTTCTCTCCCTTCCTCTTTGACTATTCCAACTATGCGGTGCACTCTGTGGCCTATGAGACTGGGCCAGCGTGGGAGCATTTCCCCAGAGGAGGGGCACACTGAACTCCAGTATGAGGATAAAGCTCTTGGCATGAATCCGCCTCACGTGTGAGGGCACATACCACTTCAGACGGCAGATAAGGAATTAGGATTAGTGAGAGGATCTGAAACACAAATTACCTGGAAATACGTTTAACAATTCACTTAAAATTTTAGTTTAAAAGGTTGGGATAGAGTGCAATGGTCTAGGAGCTTGTGGCAGAGTTAGTTTGAACATTCATACACTCATCTATCAGTCAGTGATGTTAATCAGTGAACACATGGAGGTCACATGCTTTGTGAATGTTTTTTTGTTGGGATCCACGCGGCCTTATTTCCTTTTTAAAATTACTACAAATATTACATAAAATGAATTAAAAAAATTAAAGTCATAGACTACCATTTTTCAAAAAAAAAAAAAAAAGTTTTTGAAAGAAGTGTCTTATGCTTATCAGTGCTGTCTTTATATGATCAAAAATATAACAATTGTGAAAGATTACTACAATTTCTATTTTAATATATTTTAAAACGTAATTCACTCCAGTGATGGCAAAGCAGAACTGCTGCAAAATTTTCTTTTATACTTATTATCCATTAAAAACAGTGGCACTGCATAATGTGTGTTGTGGAAACACATTTTTGAATTTGATGCGTATAAAGTTCTAAAGTGCGTATAAAAGAACAGGATTTATTTGAAATAGTAGACCTTTACTATTTCAAATAAATACATTTAATGCATTCTTGCTAAAAAGCTGATCTCCACTTCTGGCAATAACTCTTTTAGCATAGATTTGCATAAACCATTGAATCTGATTAGACCAGAAGCATCTTGTTTAAAAATGAGTTTAAAACTTGACTGTTCTGCAGTTACATCGTGTACTAAGCCTGAAGGAAAATGAAACTTTGCCATGGTCAATACCATGGTCGCACCAGGCACAATGATATCATGCAGATTCAATGATCTATGCTAAGCTATACTAAAAGAGCTATCGCCAGAACCGGAGATCGGCTGGATGGATTCAAAATAGGTAAAACTCATCTTTTTTAATCTGGTTAGAGAATAAGCATATTTAAAAAAAAAAAAATTAAAAAAAAAAGGTGGAGTGTTCCTTTTAAGTCATTGTAACACTTACTGCATTTCCATCCTTTAACAAGACTTTAATCAAAGCTCAAGAATTTCTGATAGGAACACAAAGTCTGGAAGAGTTAGCAGGCAAAAATGTAATACATTTTTAAATTGTACCCATTACAAATCAAGTCAACTGGGAAAAGAAATCTTTAAACAGTTTAAGGTTACTGCAGAAGATTAAATGGATTTACAGGGGTCCGTTAAAGGGATCAAATGCAGGGCGAAAGGCAAATGCAGGACAACTGGAACGAAACTTAAGCAGTTGCTTGAAAGTCAGTGGTATGCACAAAGTATAACCAGAGTATTTAATGTGGTACATCGAGTTGGACGCAGAGGGAACTTCTGTATAAAAAAAAATAAATAAAAAAAGAGAAGCATCTGAGATCCATTCTCATCTTATGGTGACCTACATATTGTTCAAATGTGTTTAGCATGTGAGAAAGCAAAGGAGAGAAATGTAGGAGGGGAATATCCCCAAGTTCAACATAAGGTGCTGGAGACAGATGGCCTTGTGGGGGAGATTCACAGGCCCTTCCCTTTTCTGCAGCAGTGTTAACTTGCAGCTTATAACACAAGACAGGCCGGGAGACAGAAATAGAGACAGCGAGACATGAAATGTAAAAAAAAAGTAAGGTAAAGACAGGCTGAAAGCTAGAGAGAGCGAGAGCGAGGCTTTTGTTTCAGACCAGTGTATGAGCTGGCTACGCCTGAGGGCCCTGAGCAGAAGAACTGCAGCTCACGTGGTGCTGCCTCGTCATCGCTCTACAAAAAAAAAAAAAAAAAGAGGCAGCAGGGGGTGGAGAGCAGCAGTGGCAGAGTCAAGCCTTGGCAAACCAGCATACCACACTTCACACAGGAGATTACAATTGCTTGAACTTGACCCACTTTTGAAATCGCACCTCGATACATACAAAAACTTCCTCTACATGATGAAAACAAAAAGGAGGTGATCTATGTATGCAAACAGACTTCTTAGAAATGGGCCACATAACTCATGAGCTGGTGATTTTCCGACAGAGGTGCTGTTGCTATGTAGTTGGCCAGAATCGGCATGCTCTCTCTGTGCAAGCACACAGATTAGCTTTTATCATATCATAAACTAATAAAAGTGGAACGAGTGCAAAATGTTTAAAAGGCCATGTTTCTGATGGTTCATCAATTATAAAAAACAAATTTAAGAGAAAAAAAGTGGTCAATTGTTGAAAACTGGTTGTGTCTAAAAATAAAACAAAGTACCATAAGACAATCAATTATGCTTAAAATATGAAACCGTTAAACTATGAAATATCCACCACTACTCAACAGCTTGGGGCCAGCAAGATTTGTTTTGAAAGAAATTAATACTTTTATTCAGCAAGGATGCAATAAATTCTAAAGTGACAGACGGGATTTCTATTTCAAATAAATGCTGTTCTTTTGAACTTTCATCAAAGAATCCTGAATAAAACGTGTGATTTACACACACACAAAAAACAGCTTAAAATAATTATACTTACACTTATAAAATACAACACTTATAAAATGAACATAATAATCATTTAAAAAAAGTTTCTTGAGCACCAAATCAGAATATTACAATGATAGATTACATTTGAAAAATATATTAAACAGAAAACAGTTACTTCAAACTGTAATATTTCAAAATATTACTATGATTACGTAAATGCAGCCCTTGTAAGCACATTTGTGAGATTTCTTTGAAAAGGATTAAATAAATATTTTACCAACCCTAAACTTTAAAACTATAGTGTTAATTTCTTAATTCCAAAAAAAGTATGTCACACTGTAAGATCTAAACTTGAAATGTATTGTGATTTTACTCTGAGACGGTCTAAAAGCCTGTTTCCATGTCAAAGTACACCTTAAATAAACACTACCCATGATTTACTGCATGTGCCACCCATCTTCCAATACACAGTTGGTGGTCTAGAATAACCTAATTAGGACTTTCTATTGAAGCCAAGGCTGATACTACAATGCCGGGGCTACAGCCAAAGATGACAACAGCTTTAAAAACACAGGCCAAATGCCCAGATGCGTTAACTTAAGCGTCAGAGGTGTGTACTGAGACGCTTCAGAGGTGTGACAAAAGGACTAGTAAAAGTGTTTCCTATTTCTAAAGAGATTAAACAGCAAAATTAAACACAAACAATACAAGCGGATGACACATTGCTTAGAAAGGTGTAGGTGGGGCATTGAAGTTAAATCAAACTGACTAGTCATAAGACTGTCATTTAAAGGTGCTATACCGGAAAAGCCTTGAGAGGGTTGTAGGTTTCAGGGAATGAGATAGTATACTTTAGTACCAAATGAGCAGATCAGATAGTGATTTACAATCGTGAGCGCACAGATCAAGAGTGCCAACAATTTCAAGTGTTGCACTTTGTTATCCTATCTGTCAAAAGCTGTGACGTTCTACCCATAAAGTGCAACACTCAGGTTTCAGAAGCAAAAAATTAATTTTTCCATAGGTAAATTGAATTTTAATTAATAAATATTCTTTTCATCAATGAAGCTGTCAATTACCTTGTTTTGCACCTTTGTCAACTGGTCCAATTTTTAAATACTTTTTTGCTTCAAATAAAAGTTTATGATGCGCTACTGTTGGTTTGGTTCCTGGCCTAACTGAAAAAGCCACTTAAGGGTACAAAAACATAAGTAGCGTACCTGCAACTCGCACCATGCCACCTCCACAGTTGTTTCAGTATCCAGACCCTTGTAGACCGTCTTAAAAGAACCACGTCCAATCTCAATGTCAAACTTTAAGAAGCGGCCATCCGGCGACGTCCCGACTGCATTTGTCTCAACTTCTTCTTTGTCTTTCAGTTCTGCCTTCGCATCCCGCAACTCTGCCTTAGCTCGTGCCTTGTCTTTACCTTCTTCATCCTCCTCTTTCTCATCCTCTCGTTTTGCGTCGATACTATCTCCAGACTTCAACTCTGCAACCAAACGTGGTGCTTCTGCAGAGAGAAGATGTGTGGTAGTCGCAATCAACACCGGCGTTGACTCTATCATGGCCACCTCGACACCATTGCCCTCCTTCTCTGGTGCAACCAACACTTCAGATTTTGTGGCCACTGAAGCAGCTTTGGTTTCCAAAGCAGGAGGGTCACAAACAAGATTGTGGGAGTCCGTTGAGATGGTTAGGATTGCATTCTTGCTGGGCAGCTCCAGCGCCGTTGCATTGGAGTCGTTGATGACGCTGCGCCGGAAGAAACGGTGCTCCGCCTTCAGCAGTTCACGCTCCATGGTGTGGTGGCGGCGGCGGACCTCCACACCCAGCCGCTCGCCCACCAGCGTGTCTGAGCTGCAGCCATTGATGTTTTTTGAAGGAGGGGAAAGGAACTTGACCATGTTGTCGTTGAGATTTTCTGACATTTCTCCAACGAGTGGAGCAAGAAGTCGGGTCAAATCTTATTTGCTATCCATGCATTAAAAAAAGCAGCGTAAATATGCAATAATGAGAAGAGCTTGCTTCAAAACCAAGTAAAAACTTGCCAAACCGCTCTCCTCTCAAAACAGCAGTTCAAATAAAGTCAATACTTTTACAAACTAAGGTGTTGGAGAGGAGCACAGGAAGTGCTTGGTGATAAAAGTAACGCAGGATCCATGCACAGATCAAAATATGTTGATGATGATAATGACAAAAAGGAGACCTCACATACATTTCATCCATCCTGTGTAAAACTGCGGGGTGTATTCAATCCACATAGGGGGTCTCCTGAGGGGGCAGGGCAGAAGCCTGCTGACAAATATGATAATGACTTTCAACTCCAAGGTCGTGCCAGAGCACAAAGTTTAACGTTTGCGTCTGATTCACTGAAAAAGAGACAAAAGATAATTTAACCAAGGTGGTCAGTCACAGTTAACAAATAACATTCAACTTAAATGGCTGCAAATGAAACTTTTCCATGACAAGATAAATATTAACTTGTACAATAGGGGTTAATCAAGAGTTTACTTTCACTAACTAAAATGACAGGATGTGACTTATTATTTTAGAAATAGACCAGTCATACTGAAACTTTTAGATAAAGACAGCATAGGAGGAAGTAACTCACAGATTTATCGCATTTATCCCTCAAGTCAAACTCAAAATAATTTTCAGATAGCAAATTTCCGTACCTCTTCACAATTTATAGTTCTATTCATATTGAAACAAACAACATAAGTAATTTACGCTACATCTATGCTTTTAAATTTTAAGTTACTTGCTCAAGACAGTGAACAAACTGTATGTTTTCAGGTCAGTGAACATATGTTGAGGGATTAGTAAATTAGATTTGTCCTTGCCATGTGTGAACACAAAATAGTCTACGGTTTCAAACAAGAAAAAACATTTTAAAGAGTAGAATAACTGGGTTTTCTTTCGAGGAACACAAAATGTAAGACACTGAATACTGTAACGTTACGTACGACTTCGTACAGTGAGCCGAAAAGATTTGAGATGTCATGCTTCTACTTTTTCCATCAAAAAAGTTATTGTCAGTTTCTTAAACTTGTCATAAGAATCTCGAAGAACCGGAAAATAGCCCAAGTGTTATGTGGACCAGTTTTATAATACTTTTATGATGACTTGCGTCATTTTTAAACTTGAAAGACTCAGTCCCCATTCACAAGCATGAAAAGAAGGAAAAGCAAATCTCTTTCTTTCTTTTGTATTCCACAAGAAATTAAATCACGCAGGGTTTAAACGACATAATGACGCGTAAATAAATATGAAACGTTTAGATGAACGATCCCTTTAAAGTGAATCTTTTCACTGGCGTTCACCATAAATGAGCTAAAACCAAGGTTAACTACTTGTAAATAAAAAAAACTAGGTAGTCACGACTCTGTTTAGTTTCACTACTGAACATTTAAAGTCACCACATTTAAGACAAAAACTTACCATAATGCTAAGTGTCGTCGTCATCTTCTTCAGTTATCGGTGAATAACCAACGGCCAGCTCCAGGTTTAACCGGCAATTCCCCAAACGCGCGTGCTCAATATTTGAAATAACGTTTATCCGGCGCGAAGCAAATGAAAAGCTCAACGTCTCTAGCTTAACGCAATCTTTATTCAGTAAAAGTCCGTCAAAATGGCTAAACGTCGGTTACTGTGCCTCCGCTCTAAACCGCTGCTAAGTTCCAACGTCAAACACTACAACAACGTGCCGCTTCCGCTAATGGTTGCTCGCGAGACTGCGGAGCAGGTTCTCTTTGTTATTCCCTTTCAACTGACCTCGATTCATCTTCCTTGTACAGTCATCTACTGCATGACGTCGCGCGTGCAAACGATGCAGTCCAAGTTTACGTTATTGTATTAACATCAACAGGATGCAGAACAATATTTGAATAGCTTAGAAGACTATACGTATTTACGCCGACACGAAACTTGGCTTTGGGGTGCAGAGCGCTACCGAGAGCTTTGTGGCTCTATTGTTGACAGCGAAAGATCCCGAACAGATGTAGACGATTTGCACGCTCAGGGTTCAAGGCTTCGTAATCTGCATGCCATCAATTCCCCAAATTTTCGCCATCGCATAAATACATGCTACATGAACAAACCGGTTTAGTGATAAACAATAACCCGTACTGTGTCCACTCCCCCTGCTCGCCTTTATCCGAGTAATGTCGTACAGTTACAAAATAGCGCCGCCTGCTGAAACAAAGAACGCGTATATTATAGCCTACCGTGTTTTAAAGGGACAGTTCACTCAAAAATGACAGTTCTGTGAATATTTACTCAACTTGCATTATTTTGCTTCTTCAACTGAACACAAAAGGAGAAGTCAGGCAGAATTCAAGCCTCAGTTACAATTCACTTTCATTGCATCCTTTTTCATAAAATGAAAGTAAATGATTGTGACTACTCTCTGTGTCTACATTTCATGATAACGTCTTAAGAGGTAGTTTGGAGTTTTACCCTAAATAATATAATTGCTAAAAAGAGCAGAATATTATATTCAAATATATCACATGTACACAAAAAGGAAATTTACAGACTTCTAACTGAATAAAAAGTCATCTTTTTATATATAACTTTTATGCATTATTAATATTTAAATATTTTTAAAAAAGCACTTAAAAAAGCACTTTTTTTCATTAAATAAAAATGTTGAAATGTATCAAATATTATACATTTCTCATTTATTGTATTGCATTGCATTTTATGTTTTGCCCCACAATAAAAACGACATACCTTTGATAATAAAACTAAGCATGTAAATATACTAAGACGTATTTATATGCATCTAATATTATGCATTTTACGTAAGTAGTCTGTTATACAAGTATCGTTGATTTACATTATAAGCTGTCATACTTTTCCCTCCCTCAGTATTTCTCAGAATACTAAGCCTATGTGAGCAATAAAAGCATCAGATATCAAATATGAAAGAAAAATTAAAACATATATAGCTATAAATATCAGTCTATATTAGTAAAAGGTTAAATATTTATTTTTATCTGATTAATTTATATGTCAGGCTGTACATTATTAATAAAAACAATGAAACAGAACTGTGAGTTACCAGTAGGCCTGTATTAGGCATGGAGGTGTTCTGTAATTTGATTGATTAAAGTAGATTTGCATATTGTTGTAGAATTAAACACATGGAAGCATATAATAGTACACCTAACACAAAGCTTCACGCAAGAGAGTGTGAGATGACAGAATGCATTTTGGGTAAACTGTCCCTTTAAGAGGGATCAAACCCCACCAACTGGCGATTATCTCTGTTCTCTATCTATAAACTGACTGGGAGGAGATAAAAGTGTAGCTTAGAAATTTACATGGTTTGGGGCAGGATGACTATACAGATGCAAATGAAGATAATATTATAAGAGTAAGCTACAAGGCATATCATGGTATATACTAGAAGCACCTTTGTATATAGCCTAAATATTTTAACGTTAACTATACATGTTTTGTCCAATTTGGGGGAATTACATACAAGAAATCGAAAATATTTGTTATTAAGTAATAAAATAATGCAAGTTCTGAAAATCCATACTACATAAAGATCATCGTCATTTTGTAAGGAAAAAATATTTTTACGATTTATTTATTTATTATTACATTTTTATTTTTTTTAATAAAATGACCTTCGTAGCATGGCGTTGGCATTTCAGAGACGATTGTTGTGAGCGCGCAGCGTAGGCGTTACGTCACTGAAGTCCTCCAGCTCTGGGAAGATGCTGGTGTGTGTCTGCAAATAATAAAATCATAAAGCAATACAAAGAAAAAATAGGCCGCTTCCTCTCTACGAGACATCTATTGAACAGACGGTCGTTACCCATCGGGTGAAACAGACCCAGCCATACGAGGTAAAAGATTTTTTTTGAAAAAAAAACCCTGTTGTGTGTTATAATAGACTAAAACAGTCCGTATATGATAGGTTTATTCAGTATCTACATATATTGATGTTTAAATAGCGCCTCTTATTTACTGTCGCATTTGCTGGACAGCTATTACTAACAAAAGAGGAGGCAAATGTGTTAAGCCATTCAATGGTGGAGAAGAAGGACATTGAGGGAGGATGCTCAGGATTGTGGCTGAGCGATTGCAGGGCTGAATTTTCACGGAACATTAGGTTGAGTATATCTAGTAGTAGTAATCTAAATTGCACGGATATAAGAATTGTAGTCTATGATTTTGCGCATTTGCAAGTCTTGACGTGATGTGTGGGAAATGCCGACGCTTCTGGTTGGATTGTCAACGCTGTGAACAGCCTTCACCTAAATACAACAGCATTATTGAATCGACAGCGATGGACACTAAATATATGCTGTTTTAGAATATAAACCATCAGCTGAGTAGTTCATAATAATGTTAGCCTTCCCGTTGACATTAGATGTTTGATAACCTTGGAGTGTGAGCCTACAATAAAATCCCACCTTTTCTTCGGGAGAAGCTTTATTACATTATCTAGCTTTATTTTATTTTATTTCAGCATATTGGAGTAATTGTCTATAGCGCGGGCCAGATTTGTATTGAGAGGCGTATAATAATATAAGGAACAATAGTAATAGTAGACGTGGTGTGGAGGAAAAAGCTTAACATTACTGACTGAACATATAGCTTTTTTTAATGTCTGCTGTTTGATGAAACCTGTGTGCCAAATATTTACTTTATTTGCTGTCTGGAATTGGTTCTGGGTTTTTTGTACGTTTTAATGGCATTTTAAACATGGCAATCCTCAATATGAACAATTATATCTGTAAGTAAATCAAATACGCGTTACATAGCTGTAAATTATGCACTAGATATCATAAAACAATAAACACTATATTTGAATATACAGGACAAATTTCTAGTTTTTATGTTCACATTTTATATAGCTGAATTTAGCATTTTTAATAAAAAACACTTCACATCTGAGAATACAGATATATTACAGCTACAGGTCGTTTGGGGTGTAGTATAACTACTAAACCCATTCTTAGATAGGCTCAGAATAAATATATATGGAATATATCAAACATTAGATAAAATAAATATTTAAAAAAATAATAACACCTCAGAAATGCTTCAAAATGGTGTAGACTCTCTTGTCATTTCTAATGTGATTATAATGTTATTTCATGTTTTTTGAGGGTTTTGTTTGTTCCGTTTCATTTTACAGGCCACCATAGTTGCTCCATTTGACAGAAAGACACAGAAGACCGGCCTTTGCTTGACAGATCACATTCCTAATACTTGAGATGAAGATGACCTGGCCTGTTTATTAGCACATTCCTTCACAATACATTTCCGGTGGGTTCTCTTTCTCGCACTCTAAGCCTGCCAATATGTACGGAAGTTCACGCTCTGTGAGCAAAATGGACAGTAATCACAGCGGGGGAAGAAACAACCAGGGCAACTCTGGACGCTCTCCACGGCTGCCTCGGTCACCCCGTATGGGCCACCGTCGCACCAACAGCATGGGGGGTAGCGGCGGAGGGCCGGGCGGCTCTGGAGGCAAGACGTTATCCATGGAGAACATTCAATCTCTCAATGCAGCCTATGCCACGTCGGGACCGATGTACATGAGCGACAACGAAGTCGCAATCGGCACCTCCTCTGACCTCCCTAAAAGCAGCGTAGCGACGGGACGCTTTGGAGGCAGCATTCCTTACGGGGTCCGGGCAACGGTTACTGGCAGCACACCGGACATGGCAATGGTGCCGGCGGTGTCCACCGACTCTATGGGCTTTGGAGGGGAGATCCATGCGGCCTCAACCGTTCCTCACTCGCTACGTCAGGCGAGGGACAACACCATCATGGAGCTCCAAGCCCAGCTCAAGGAGGTGCTGAGGGAGAACGAGCTTCTTCGGAAGGAAATCGAGGTGAAGGAGAGCAAGCTCAGCTCCTCCATGAGCTCCATCAAAAGCTTCTGGAGCCCGGAGCTGAAGAAGGAACGTGCGCTGCGCAAAGACGAGGCATCCAAAATAGTAGTGTGGAAGGAGCAGTACCGCGCCGTGCAAGACGAGACACAGGTGGGTATATCTGGCAGGATACGCTTGTTTTTAAGTATAAGTGGACGTTTATTGCTGATCGGAGAGCTGTTTTATGGTTTCGGTGGGATTTAGGATTAAAGTGTGCGCTTAAAGGAATCTAGTTTTAAATTAGGATCTTAGATAAGTACTATAAGGCACTGTATATCTGTCGCGGTGTGACAATATCTGTGAGAGTACTTCTAAAGTGTAAGGCCTGTTCACACTAACTAGAGTAACTATATGTTTATAATTGTTCTAACTGTGTAATAATTTGGAAGTCCACACTATAAAGAAAAGAATGATAATGTTGAATGATAATGAAACTTTTTATTTCAAGCTGGTGAATGATGAAACATTGGCTTAATTTGACACCCAAATGAATCTGATTGTAAAGTGGCAAACAATAAAACTGCAGTGCATGCTTATAATAAATATAACATACATAAATCATAAAATGCATATATCTGAATTTGTAACATACGACTATGCAACTACTGTTCTTGCTATATGGTAAAAATAGTAAGATTAATAAGATAGCGTGAGTTTAAACTAGGTAGTTAAAGATAGCGACAACACAACCACAGTATTGTTAGTGTTAACTACAACTTAAACTATTTAAAATGGATCATTAAAATGCTGAAATAAAATATACACATTAGTATACACAAATAAGATGAGAAATTTACACTTGAATGAAAACCTTGTAAATGTAAATGAAAGTCATAAATGTCCCCTTGGTAAGAAACTAAAATAAATGGTTTAAGTATTACAATTACTAAAACCGAAATAAAACCGTATAAAAAAATAAATAAAAAATAAAGATAATACAAAAATGTTTTAAAAATTGCTAAAAAATAAACTTAAAAAATAACAAAAGCGAATAATAAAATGACTAAAGTGTAAACTAAATTAAAAATGAAAACCTAAAAATAAAAGCTTTTTTATTAATGATTTTGCTTATTCAAGATTTAAAAATACTCGAGATGATAACTTGACAATATTGCACTGAGTAAGCAATACAATAGTATTTCATTATGATCCTGAAATGCATGTGTCAGGTAGAACTAACCATCCAGGCCAGCTAAAACCAGCAAACCATCTTAGGTTTGGTACTGCTAACTATTTATAGACAAAGATGATATAATCATCACATTTTCACTGCATCAATGCATTTTCATAGAGTTACAGGAGTGAGAATTGCGCGATTAAAGATCCAGCTCGTCTTCAGACGAGAAGGAGAAGTTCCTCTGCTGTGAGGTGACGCTAATGGCCAATCCTGAAATGGACATCCTGGTCCTGCTGCGTGCGGCTCACTGCTGAGTTGACTGCCTGAGTTCCTGCAAGCCACAATATGTTCAATGTGCAATACATGAGCTAATTAAGGATGAAAGTCTGTTTTCTGATATTCAGTGGTTCTTTTAAATGTACGTTGAGATGCTGGGACGAGTTTGATAGCAGTGACAGTGGCGTAGTCCTCCATCTATGCTGCGTTTAAAACACTCCCTTTATTTGAATGATTAGCTTCAAACTGTGATTCACTGCAACAGACGTAGGGGCGTACAGTACTAAGCTAATGATGGCTTGGTTATTCACTCTACGCATAATCAGCATTATCACGCTCCTCACACTGTTCGCTCGAGATTGAAATGAGCTCGGATTCTGTGTGTGTGTTTTTGGTGATTCTTGGCAAGTAGTTTTGTGCCTGTTGGGCTTAATGAGACCTTACCATTAATCATGGCACAGTTGTGCATGTGTGTGTTTGTTTAAGAAAATGTATAATTGCTGTTGTTCTGTCGTCCTTTTGGCTGCCATCAAGTTTTCAGCATAGGAGCCACATTTGAATGGATGAATTTGGATTAAAGAAAGTTTAGGACACATTTATTTCAGTCTCCTTGCCAACTGGTGTTGAAGACAAGTGTGTGTGATGGATTGTACAAAAGAAGCTTCAGGCACAAAATGAAAATTAGGCAATTATTCGTTCAGTTTTGTCGTCAGAAATTTGAACATAAAAGAAAAAAGTTTGTACTGGTTGCTCTTTAATAATAATTTGGTGTTTTTTGAGGGTTTTAAGCTTCAAAAGTATTACAATATTTCAAGTATATCTTGAAAATATTTCTTGTAAAGCCATATTTGCTTTATGCGAGGAATAAATTTGCATTTAAAGGGGTCATCTGATGCCAAGTTGATATGAGTCTTTAGGGTCTTAATGAAACACCTTTAACATACATTGATTAAAAATGTTTAATGTTAGTGTAAAACAACGCTCTTTTTTACAAACACAGCTTTTTCACAGCAGGCCGTTTCATTGCATTTCCCTTCAAATGCTAATGAGCTCTGCTCTCTCTCTATGGGGTGACGCACAGTTATCTGAGTGGTTAACTTTAGCCGTGTAACTTGCTAACTAGCACGTTATTGGAGAATGCGATCTGCAAAGATTTAAAAAAAAAAATACTTAAGAATACTTACTTCTGTAGGTGAAGCTGGATCATGAATGGTTTGCATGAACATAGACACATTTAGGTAGACACATTCTCTTCAAAAACAAAAGTAATCCATTACGTCTTCAGCGGCTCAGTTGTGTGGAGTAAATGACACTACTATGTTGATTATAACATCTAACAACAAAACACCTAAATCGCCATTTTTTTTTTTACACGTGCTCCGGTGGTAAAACAATACTTGAATGTTGGCAGCTCACTCAGGCTGTGTCAATCAATAATTGTGGGAGGGGCCTGGGTCTGTGTCGAGATTTAAAAAAAAAAAATATGTGGTGGATTTTTATCACTATAGGGTGGTTGTGTAGAAACACTGCCAACACTTTTCCCTATAAGCAACATGTGAAAGTAAAATTTAAGCTATTTTTCAATGAAATTCAACTCTAGATCTTGACAAATTAACAAGAGTTCATTAGAGAAATAGTGATGTCTGTATTTGAATGAATCATTCTTGAGTCAGAGTCAGATGAGTCAGATCTTTTCAATTATTCACATGATCCAGTTCATAAAACCTTAAAGGAATAGTTAATTACGCACACTCATGTTGTGCCAAACCCATAAGACCTATGTTCATCTTCCAAACACAAATTAAGACATTTCTGATGAAATACAAGAGCTTTCAGATTCTGCATAGACAGCAATGCAACTGACACTTTCAAGGCTCAAAAAGATAGTAAGGACATCATTAAACTAGTCAATGTGTCATCAGTGGTTCAACCGTAATATTATGAAGCTACAGGAATACTTTTTGTGTGCAAAGAAAACATAAATAACGACTTTTTTCATCAATTTCTTCTCTTTCATGTCAGTCTCTGTTTAGGAGAGTATCACACATGTATACAAATGAGTTGTTTACATCATAACTGTTCTCAGTACTTACTCGTATTACTGCTTCCATGAAATATGATGCTGTAGATTGAGCTGTATTCACTGATGAATAAAGAAAAGCTTTTTAGGAGATCCCATTATAAATAATAAGATAGCAGCTGATAAATCAGTGGAAACTTCTTGGCTGTTAACTCTCCCTTACATCTGTTCCAAAATCTACCAACAGACATTGTCACTGAATAATGAACTATGACTCTTTTAAATAGTTTTTTTCATTTTTAATAACTGTAGCAATTAAATTTAGCATATTACTCTATTTCACCCATCATAGCACCTACAGACAACCGTGCAGGCGCTGCAGGCCGAGCTGCGTATCCAGCGCGACTTGAACCAGCTGCTCCAGCCGCCCGGGGAGCCTCTGGCCTGCGAGCCCAGCGAGGAGCAGGAGCGGCAGGCTCGAGAGGTGTTCCTGCTCCGCCGTACCCTGGAGGAGATGGAGGTTCGCCTGGAAACACAGCGGCAGACTCTGGTTGCTCGCGATGAGTCAGTCAAAAAACTCCTGGAGATGTTGCACAGCAAGGGACCCTCCACTAAAGCCAGTGAAGAGGATCACGAGCGCACACGTCGCCTCGCAGATGCTGAGATGCACGCGCACCACCTGGAGAACCTTCTAGAACAGCGTGATAAAGAGCTAGCGGCTTTGAGAGAGGTATGTGATAGTTAGTTCAGAATACACATGAAGAAATTATGAAAATATGAAAATGATATAAATGTGCTAAAAACAGTGTTACATATGGAACAATATATACAAATAAATTCAAATATAAATTAATATAAATAGGGTAATAATATACACAAACAGGCTAACAGTTTTCAAATGTAAATAGGCAGATATATAATATCAGATATATAACAATTATGTTTATGGCTGTTTTTTCCAATTTAAAAAATGTATATTCCTTAATTTACACATAGACCAAAAGATATCTATTCATTCAAGCTCAACCTTTAATTGTGACCCAAGTTATTGTCAGAAAAAAAAAAATATATATATATTATATACTTTATATATTATTACCCAGTATCTAATAGTATATAAAATACTACACTATACTAGAGTGGGTTGAGAATTTTATATATACATATATTTTATATATTTTTTTATATTTTATATAATTTTTTTAATATATATATATTATATTTATTGTATATATACACCTTTAATTTGATTTGCTAAAAAAAAAGAAATAAAAAGGCATTTAAAAAAACGTTTATTGCCATATAAGGTAAGTGCCATATACAATCAACTAACTGCAGTAAATTAAAGCAGAAAGACCATTCTCTCTTCATGCTCCATTATACCACATTTTAGTCACATAATGAATACAGCTATTCTCCTCAAAGTCCGAAAAAGTAGGATAATTAATTAAACTAGATAGCAGGAAACCCTATTTGTATCTATAATAGAGTACAGCTCCTGCAATGTGATAAAGAATTTAGCCAAAACTAAACAGCGCTGCTCTCCCTCAAGGTATGATGAAATATCAGGGAGCTCTATTTCTGGCACTGGTGTGAAGGAAGTGCCAACCATGTGTCTTTAATTTCAGGAGCTGCATCGCCGCCTCGAGGGGACGCCAGAGACTACGAAAACCAAAGCTCTTCAGACTGTAATTGAGATGAAGGTAGTACTTCAGCTTCGATTCTAATTAATGTGGCTGTTTACATATGATAACAGCAGCCACATTAATGCTTTGTCTATTATAAGCATTTACAAATTCATGTAAAATACCAAACAGTATTTTATAGTGATATTTTACATGATATTTAAGTGCAAATGGACAGTTAATTTCATGTTAATTGCATTTAAGTGAAAATATATTAGCTTAAATTTATATGAATCCAATTAGCTGAACTTCAGAGTGCTGTTTTACCCACTTAGGTAGGACTTAAGAACATCTTTATATGTAATTTCAAAATTGCAAATAAGGTTAAAGTAAATTATTGTTAAAATGTACTGCCAAATTTACCAGTTAAAAATTTGATAAATTTAAAATATGTTAATTTTAAATGTAAAATCTAATTACATTACAGTTAAGATTATAATTAAGTACTTTACATGTGTACTCATAATAAAGTACTTAAGTATGTATCAGAATAAGTGTATTTCTTTAAAACACAATAAAATTTTAATTATCTAAAATGCATTTTAAAACTTAAAAATGAGATGATACACAGTCATGAAAGACTTAAATGGTCTTTTGTTTTATTAATATTATATCATCTGCCACAGTGCAGTTTTTAAAAATATACTTAAAGTACATTTTAAGTTTAATACAATTAAGCATTGCAGATGATTATTTCTTTCTTCTATTGAAGATATTAAAGTGCTAGTTCACCCAAAAATAAAACTTTTGTCATTGTTTACTCACGCTAAAATTGTCCCAAACCTGTAGGAATTTCTTTCTTCTGTTGAACACAAAAAAAGATATTTTGATGAATTGTATTAACAAAATATTCTCCGGTAGCTAGTTCTAGGATATAGTATATTTTCATACTGTTGAAGTCAATGGCTTCTAGGTGAGTAAATGATGACAGAATTTTTGTTTTGGGTGAACTGTCCCTTTAAGGAAGGATGTTCCTGTTTCATACAATTTAAGTAAATGGTAACCAAAAACGGCACAACAGAAAAGTAGCATTGAGTTGCACGTTCAAATTTAGCTTACTGGTATTAGTTAATAAACACAGTGATGTCTTGACATCATTTTTTTAATGCGTCTCTCAGGATTCTCAGATCAGTTCTCTAGAGCGGGGCCTCAGAGAGCTGGAGGACCAGGTCATGATGCTCCGCTCCAGTAGCATGCTTAGCTGTGAGGAACGGCAGGAGGAGGCCAAGCAGATGGAGGTCTACCGCAACCACACCAAGTTCATGAAGAACAAGGTACAGCTCAGCCTGCTTTAGAAGAACACATCCAGATTAGTCTCGCATATGAGTAACAAACCTTGAATAATTCTTTTATGCAGATGGACCAAGTTAAGCAAGACCTTTCCAGGAAAGACACCCAGCTCCTTGGCCTGCAGACCAAGCTGGAGACCCTGACTAACCAGTTCTCTGACAGCAAACAGCATATTGAAGTGCTTAAAGAGTCTCTGACTGCCAAAGAACAACGTGCTGCTATCCTACAGACAGAGGTCTGTAGCCAATGATTGGTCTTCTCCCATCACACCAGCTGATTCTCTGAGCATGGCGTACAACTCTTTTTGCAGGTGGATGCTCTGAGGTTGCGTCTGGAGGAGAAGGAGAGCACGTTAAACAAAAAGAGTAAGCAAATCCAGGAAATGTCTGAAGAAAAGAGCACACTCAACGGAGAAATCCATGATCTGAAGGACATGCTGGAGGTCAAGGAGCGTAAAGTCAATGTACTTCAGAAGAAAGTGAGGACTGGATTTCACAAAATACATATTTTGGACGACAAAATGTTGGACACATGTCAGAAATGAGTAAAATTAGCAAAATTAATGATGTGAAGCTTATAATGAAGAAATGATTTAAAAAGCATTAAATATAAAATAAAAATAATAAGAAAATAAATAAAAATGAGAATACGTTCATAAATTTAATAAAATAGAGAAAATAAGGTAAAATAAAAATCACAGCATACAATTCTAATACAAAAAGTATTAAGTCTACTACATTTACAGCTAATAATGATATAATAATAATATTTATAAAACAAAGAAGGAATCAATTACTAAAAAAACTATAATAAGAGTTTGCCAATACATAGATTTAACAATAATTTCTATAAAAATATCACAGTAACTAGTTATTGTTACTGTAAAACCATAGTAAATTAATATTGTGTTTATTTTAAATTGACAATTGGTATTTTAGCAGAAACATATAATTTCCATTAATATGAGAACATGCAAAAAATAGTTTACTAAATTACTAGTTTAAAATTAAAGTAACACTTTAGTATAGAGACCAATTCTCAGTATTAACTGGTTTCTTATTAGCATGCCTATTATTGAACTATTAATAAGCAGAAAATAGTTTATTGAGGCAAAAGTCATAGTTGATGGTTTGTTATTAGTTAGAATTGTACGTTAAAATAAAGTACAGTATCACCAAAATTCCAGGTTTAAAAATATGTATCATGCATATTGGTGAACTTTTTTGTTGACTAAAAAAGTGCATTTATTTACTAATCTTTATTATGAAGTATTTTGAATGAATGAATGTCACACTTATATAGCGCTTTACTGTGTATTGCTATACACCCCAAAGCGCTTTACAATCATGTCTCCTCAACCACCAATTTTGATTCATTATTATAAAGTGGTGGGGAAAAGTGCATCAGATGATTTGGGGTAAGCTGTGCTTTTCCTTCAAATGCAGGAAATATTATTAAAAACTACGAAGATTCACTACGTTAGAAGTGTGGATGCTTATAAAAACTCCAGTTGACATCAATGTTACATCAACTCCTGTCTCTCAGATTGAAAACCTGCAGGAGCAGCTGAGGGATAAAGAGAAGCAGATGAGCAGCCTTAGAGAGAGGGTGAAGTCCCTACAGACAGACACGTCTAACACAGACACGGCCCTCACTACTCTGGAGGACTCACTGGCTGAGAAGGTGAGGGTCACCTCTAGAGGACGCTGTAACACACCACCAG
This sequence comes from Enteromius trimaculatus, assembly GCA_032361065.1. Classification (NCBI taxonomy): domain Eukaryota; kingdom Metazoa; phylum Chordata; class Actinopteri; order Cypriniformes; family Cyprinidae; genus Enteromius; species Enteromius trimaculatus. The sequence continues at coordinate 8,774,213 of JAUMHP010000084.1, forward strand.
ACTACAGAACAAATCACTGGTGCTCTTCCAAATGGCATCAGCGTGGTCGTAGACTGGAGTCGAAACATCTGTGCCTGGTTATAAACATTTCATGCTCCTTGTATATGCTTTCTTTTTGGCACTGTGTTAATGTGTCCCCTTGTAAACAGGAACGTATTATTGAGCGCCTGAAGGAGCAACGTGACCGCGAGGAGCGAGAGAAGGCAGAGGAGCTGGACAGCAGTAAAAAAGAGCTGAGGGAGTTAAAGGAGAAAGTCAGCATACTGCAGGGAGACCTGTCAGACCGAGAGGTTAGAGAGCACCAAACAGTCCTGAAAGACGAGTGGAAGCACCATTAAAAACACATAACAAGATTATGAAAACATTTTCAACTGTAGAACAACGTGCAGCTAGGAACTGTGCAACATAAACAAGACAAAACAATGTGTTTTTGTCTATTGTTGGTGATTTTGATACTAATTAATAATTTAAAAATATATCTATAAAAAATTTAAAGGTAATTTGACTATATTACCGCAATTAACTATATCAAAAGAAAAAAAAAAAAAGAGAGAATATATATATATAGTTTATTTTTCATATCCCATTGGCAAATAGTTGTTATATATATA
>JAUMHP010000084.1:8782090-8801596 GCA_032361065.1 Enteromius trimaculatus
CCCCCCCCAAACCTTAATTTGTTCCCCCCCCCCCCCCCCAAATCTTTCCTTACATCTGCGCCTCCTCTTTTTTCCTAGACACAGAACCGCATGAAGCTCATGGCGGATAATTACGATGACGGCTACTTGAAAACACCACCTGACCAGACCAACCACAAACCTCCGAAATCACCCGATCAGGTCACAACCCGGTCCTACAAACATCTGCAAACAGCTAAAGGGACAGTCCGCCCCGAAATGAAAATCCTGTCATTATTTACTGTCCCAAACCCGTAAATAACATGACAGCACATTCATTTTTTGGGCGAACTGTTCTTATATATTTACGGTCATCAGCTTTTTTAATTTGGTGGAAATTCAGTATGGCTGAATATGAAATAATTGTACTGTTGCTTATCACACGAAAGCTTAAACTTAACAGCAAGCCAAAGAAAGACAAATTGGAGGCGTGGTCAGCTTAATTTCATTACTTGTTAATTAAATATTCATGCTAGAAACTGAATTGGAAACGGATGCTCGGCCGTCTATTTCCATTTAGTCGTCGTAATCGAAATGAAGCTGCCCTCGTCTCCAACGCAGACGCCATCATTTCCTTTTACTGCCTTCATATTGATCATAACTTCTCAACCCTATGGATTTCTATTATTCATGACTGTAGAAATCGCCCCTAAGCGCAGATCCAGGATCAGTTTCACTTAAACCTCATATTCCAGCATTTCACATTGACGCGCTGAAAGCTGATCCTGTGTCTGCGCTTACAGGTCGCTTCTACCTGGAAAACTACGCATACTAACCTGATCTTTTTTCCCATGCTGCACTTGGCTAAAACCCTGCCATCTCTTAACCAATAGGATGATGAGGAGGGCATTTGGGCATAGCCTCACTGGCAGCCATTTTGTTTTAGAAGGGTGAGCATTTCTTTGATGGACATGTAAAAGCCAATCACAGCTGCCCTGATCCTCCCCATGTGACCCCATCAACCCCTGCCTGTCCCGCTGTGCCTGTTTGAGATTATTGGCTATGTCACTGCAGTGCAAACAAGCTCTCCAGCAGGATGTTTTAATACCAAAAAACTTTTCATATTTCAAAAGCCATTTGTTTTGATATGAGACCTCCACACATAACTCATTTAGAAATGCACTGCTATGAAATAGCCTACAATCTCATTTCTCCTAGTTATGTTTTTCCCCCTTTTGAAGCCTGATCTCTTTGTATGTTTTTGTGGTTAAACATAATCCCAGATGGTGCATTGAGACTGTATTTCCCACACTCGCTCTCACCAGATTCAAATCCTTTTCTACAGCAACAAAATCATTTTTAAACATGCTGATAAACAATTTTTAATTCGCAGGTTTACAAAATCATGCAACTTTCCAATAACTTAGATACATTATTTACTTTCCATTACAGTACATGTATAATAAAGGTAATAGACAGGATACAAATAATGTACACAATTAAATTTGTATGTGAATAAATGGCAAGTGCAAAGTTAAATATTCAATATAATAAATAATGTGAGGTTTAAGGCCAAATTGAGAATCTGATATTCGAAATCTAATTTAAATCTGGAAAAAAACTAAGTTTGATATATGAAACATCCTAAATATAAAATTATAGACTTTATTGTTCAAATGGGACATTTTTTTGTTGTTGAAAGTACAGTTACTGTAAGATAAATTGCAACCAATATTTCATATAAATTGTGTTCTTTTGAATTCTCTATTCAATCACTTTTATTTATATAGCTCTTTTAACAATACAGATTGTAGCACTGAACATTACCAAATAGGAGGATAGAGGGATGGTAATGTATGTAACGAGATTAAATTTTATTTATCAAATGCAGAGACGGTCTCTGTAATCAAAACGATGATAATCACTAGAAATCAGGTGTCCCCAACTAAGCAAGCCAGAGGCGACAGCGGCAAGGAACCAAAACCCCATCCATGAGAGAACGGGGAAAAAACCCATGGGAGAACCAGGCTTAGTTGGGGCCAGTTCTCTTCTGGGCAGACGCCCAGCACCTAATTTCTAGTTCAATTTTAAGCGCATGTCAGATTGTGCAGATTTTGTGTTTGTGTGCATTTGGTTCCAGTGATCTATTCATCAGAGAATCACCAAAAATATATGTTTTCAACACTGATAATAAAAATATTGTTTTGAGCAGCAAATCAGCATCTTAGAATAAATTCTGCCATGGAATAATTATATTTTAAAATATATTTAAATATAAAGCACCTATTTCAAATAATATTAATAATAATATTTTTTTTTTTATAAATGCAGCATTGGGGACAAATACATGAAAAAAATATTTCTGATGTCAAACTTTGGACTAGTATATTACAATTAAATTATGATATTAAAAATGCTAGTATTAAACAGGGATGCTGGTTTTGATTTTATTTCCTGACCAACAGCCCATGCATGTCGACCTATTTTAAACTGTGTGTTTTTTTTTTTTTTTTTAATAATCTCTATTATTATTATTACTAACAAAAATAGTGACTTTATTTATGGATATATTAAATATATCCATGTGAGTTAGTCTAGCTTAAGGAAATGACTGCATGGCGGTTTGCTGTCAGTTTACTGAAACATCAGCATTAACAAAAACAAAAAAGGAAGACTCATTAATGTTTATGAGTATTTAACTAAACCAATGTTTACTGGAAGCTAAGCATGACTCAGACATGAGAAACGATATTAACAAATAAAGTAAAATCCTATTAACCTGATAATGCTTGTTGCACAACCACAATGATTCCTCATAAGAATTCTTTAATACTCAGTAATATAATGAAACTAATCGCCTTTTCACTGTTTTGGGTTCTGTCTTGTCTCATCTCATCATGTCTAAAAAGCATGTGTTTGCATGCCAATACATCTTGTGTCTTTTAAAAGCATCATGCTGCTAGAAATGATGTGCTTGCAGTGAACAATATCAACCCCAGCAAGCTAAAGTTTGCAGATGCATGAGAACAGACTGTTTCCCATAATCCTCTGCGTGTGGTAGTAACAGTGTGTCTGCTCTGTAGATAAGATCTGGGCGGAAAGCTACAGTGCACAGGAGCTCTACACCGGCCACCTGATTATCCCGTCAACCACCCCAAACCCCTGTACCAACACAACCAACTCAGCCCACATCTCATCACACCAGTTTCCCAGGACCCACCGCCCGCGACCACACACACTCTCACAGGTAACTCTTACATGTTCGTGCATGTCACAGCTTTTAAAGAATTTCCAGGTGTGTAAGGAAATCATAAACTTTTATGTTATGGCTTCTAACTACTGAGACTCATTTCTGTCATATAAAACCAAAAATAAAAACAATAATGCTTTCATTTGGATTTAGTCGTTTAGTAGATGCTTTTATCCAAAGCACTTTGCAGATGAGAACAACAGAAGCAGTCAAAACCAACAAAAGAGCAATAATATGTAAGAAGCAAGGATTTTTATAAGAAATAAAAGAAAAACGAGTAGTAAGAATAGAAGAGAAAGTAGTAAGAATTGTATTTTAAAAATAAAAGTCAAAAGAATAGAGAATGCTATAGGGTCATTTTTTATAATATATGAAAAGAAAACAAGTAGATAGAATAGAGAAAGAATATAGTATATAGAATATAGTGTTAGAAATCTCTTTTAAAAAGGAAAGAAAACAAGTTAGAATAGAAATAGAATAGTGCTAGATTTGGCGGGGTAATAATACTGACAAAGACTTTCTCCTCAGAAAAAGAATTAGGACAAAAGCTTGAAATTTTGAACATAATTTGACTTATGACATAATTTTTTATATAGCTTTCTAGGTGAGCATAAGCAAACGCACTTTAATGTTATAACTATTGAAGCCCATAATAAAATCATGCTTTGGTATTAATTATCACATAAAATAACAAAATTATGACCAAAAAATAGTCAAGAGCCTGATAAGCTGAATTTGAGGTAAACAGCTACAAAATAATATTTAGCTTTTGCAATTATCGCAATTATATTAATTTAGTAATTTCAACAGTCTATATTATAATTATGACTCAGTATCTCAATTTTGACTTGTTTCATAATTTCTCCTTTTTATGTCATAATAATGATTAACCAACAGGACGATTTGTTACACCAAACACTCCTGTACAGCCTCCTCCGCACCACCAGAGGGAACCGTCCCCCGCATTTTGAATCCCTCCCTTCCGAACTCCATTACCCATCGCGCCTCATTCGTGGGACTGAACACACACCTACATACTGATTACACACACACACATAAAAGCCACGTGCACACATCTACTCACCGCAAAGTCTTGATTTGCCTTGACTGTCATTTCTGAGCCTTGGACTGTTTATCTGGTTTCTGACTGTTTACCGACCCTGATTCTGTCCCTCTGTGGGTAACTAAAGCTGTAAAAATAAAACTATATTACTAATCCAGTAAAAAAAGATTAATTATCCCCAACCTGCACACAAAAACCATTATACGAAATTCAACCAAATATTATCCTAGTATGATTTTGTTTAAATACTATTTGATATTACACATACCAGGCAGATCTTTTTTAATACATTTAACTAATCATCATTATATTTAATTAATGCCAATTATTCACTTGATCTATTTCAATGTCATTATTTTAAACAATATTTACATTTAGGTTCAAATGCTTCATTACAGGTATATAATAATTTTCTGCAAATGATTTGTATGTGTAAATGTTTTTGCGTTTTAGTGGGAGCCTGGGATGGTGAGTCAGTGTGGAGCTGCAGTTCCCTGGACCCTGCTTTGGACCTCCAGAACCAAACTGGCCATGATTGAACCCTCCAGCTCCACTGTCTCTCACCTGAACTAAACTGGAGCCCTCTAAGAGCCTGTAACTGTCTGGAGTCTTAATACTGGTGCAGCATTGAAAATATGCAGTGTTAGTTGAGTCGTGAATGCAATTTTTATTTCGTTCTCTTGATATGTCATCATGGTTGAGTAAATACAGATTTAGAATGTTAACCTGATCAATGGGTGGTGCTATATAAACATAACTGAATGCCAAACTGTTGTAAAACAATAAAAAAAAAAGTGTTATGCTACTTAAACTGCACTCAGTATTAAGACTACCAGACCTTTCAGATCTATTCTGTGTTTAGGTAGCATCTTGCACTGGTTATACTTTATTGGATGACCCTTCCCTTTTACTGAAAACCTATAGGACACCTTCAAGAGCATGACATAAACATTTATAGATAGTGATGTCTATTTGTCACACCTGACGCTTCGTCAGTGGAAAAAATCAGGTTCTGTACGTCCTTTAATTCAAATTAACAGCTGTTACAAGGAATAGACATAAAATATATACGAAAAGAGTTTGCATTGCTCATGAAGGAGTCCAATGAGGGGTGCGTGCAAGAAATTACAGTTCTCACTTAATGAGACTATAGTTGTTTTCTAGCAGCTCTTAGACAGGACATTGTAGGCTCCCAAATATCTTCATATCATGTCCAGATAACCAGTTTCTGAGAGCGCATTGCTGGTTTTATGTGCTCTCATAAATGTGGATATCATTGTGTCTATCTCTCTCTCTCTCTCTCAAAGTGGAATTTTTTATGTTGCATTTGTGGCCTATTGTCTTCGTGTATTAAAATTACAATAAAAAAAATGGATAGTCCACTTAAAAAAAATCAAATGAAAATGAGATGATAAAATCAGACAAAAGACACGGGTATGGGTGTTCTGAGTTTGTATAAATGTGTATGTATATAAATATGTATTATCAGTGTTTTCATTCTCTGAAGTTTTCATTTACCGTTTGTATCTTGAGATTTTTTCAGAGGAAAAAAAAGAACTCTCACAAATCATTTTATAAACACAGACAGTTAGGTTTCTTTCTAGATAAAGTTTTTTTCCCCCTGAAAAATTTTAGTGGTCATTGGTTTTTCTAGAAAAAGAAAAGTTTACAAAAATAGCTCTGGACCAATTACAAAATTTTTTTTGTTTTTTTTTTCCAAAGAAATCTAGCTGTCCAGTTTGAAAAAATATCTCTGTGTCTAACACAACTTTTTCAGTTTTCTAACAAACAAACATTGTGGTTAACAAAATAGCTTTTTAAATGCTTTATTTTGAAATTGATGTCAGCAGTGCTTTTTTACTTTCAGCTGAAATGCAGAAATGCAATACAGATAAAAATTCATAAATTAGTATGCACTATTCTCTACACGTGACACAATCATATTGGCATGATTTTGTGAAAAAGGTGAAAAAGTCATTGTCAGAGTAACTTTTCAGCTTTTAAATCACAGCAGACTTAAGGCGGACTATATGTCATGCTTGATTAATCTACACTAAATAATTTTTACTCCCCCTGTCTTTAAAACCAGATCAGTTCTAACCTTTCAAATGATCATTCGCCCAAAATATTCAAATTGTGTGCTTTTACTTTTTTACTATCTCGTGGTCTTTTAGACTGCACGTCTGACACCATTAACGATTCCGAAATGTGATTTGGCATATTTATTACATTCTAATTAGTGTAATTTAAGACGTTCGTGCCAATATCCAGTTGAAACCCTGCACAAATGATCAAACTGTTTAAATTGATTCCAAGAAACTCATCACTCAGAAACAAAAGCCTGAAGTCAAGACTTTACCCGTTTCATTGCATGCAACAATGAGAGGAATCTGTGCAAGCATTAGCCAGCGCTTTAATGAAGTCAAGGCTTTTGTAATGCAAACAAGCGGTCTTGACGTTATCTGTTGTTGATGCACTGTAACCATCAACTCCAGATGTCTCCTCTCCAGTTTAAAAATCTGAATAAAAGCAGCCAACTCGCTTGCATTGGGTTTCCCACAGAATTTGCCTCATTAGTGTTATGTAACTGTTAGAAAAGAGTCTGAGTGCACTTGTCCGTTTTATCACAATTACATAATAAGCACTACCAAATCATGTAAATGTGTTGGAGTAGCGGTTGCTAATGTGGTACTCGAACCCAGCCGGTGGGTCAAATGTTTCTGTGAGATGGTTTATGGAAAAATCTGTTTACACAGACAACGACACCGATGGGCTGAACCATCCCAGAGGATTTCAGAGCGTGACATCATAAGGGGCACCACACAATAATAGTCCTGTCCATAAATGGTAAGGCTTTTCTGATTAGTGGTAATAAAACTGGGAGTTGTCTTGTAAAAATACAGGCTATAAAAAATAGTGAATTCAGTACTTTAAAGACAATCAGTTTTGTTTGGACACAGGTTGATATTGTAAACACTGGTAAGGGGATTTTTGTGATATTAAAGACACTTGGACGTAACGTTTTCCACTCTTACTTAACGCTTGGACTTCTATGGCTCCATTGTTTATATGGTCATTACAACATTTCTCGTCAAAATATTTTCAGGGGTCGCCAGATATCATCAACATTTGAGTTGCAATTGTTAACAAAGGACATCTGTTATTACATGTACCAATTGGGACAGTGGGTAATGTCCATTGTCTATTACCAAAATCCTCTAAAGGCAAGTTAGTCAGGTAACTTGGCCAACATGGTAATGCTTCTGGGCAGCTATTTGTACAGTAGTCATCTTCTTGAATGGGGAAAGCACAATATCTCAGAATATGCGTCACAATATCATAATCACTGTATAAAAACGCAATCACAGGCACTCCTCTCAAGGACGGATTAGATTTAGATGGTGTTTGAGTCAGCTGCAAAACAGTCATTTTTTTCAGAATTGTTCAGAGGTTTTATGAGGCTTGTTTAATTCAAAGTATGTTGCAGAAACCTTTAACAAAAGTCCCTTGAGTCTCCTTTTAGCATTACAATACATCTCTGAATCTTTTGTGGATTGTGTGCATATGTCTATGTGTGTGGGGCATGCTGCTTTATTGGCAGTATGTTGGGAAGCTGCTGCCATCATAATTCTCGCACATATGCATATCTGCACATGTGAGAAAGGAAATGACATATGGCGAGAATGCATTGTGTTCTAGATTAAAGATTGATCGTAAGTGTGATGGTTTTGATTAAACGTTAGGGTCAGCCAACGCAAATGACTTTGACAAATCATATTGCGTTTCTCAGTTCTGATGCCCATAAAAACTTAAAAAAAAAAAAATTCAATAATAATTATATATGTGTGTGTGTCAAGAGTTAATTTGCAAAAACGGATTTTATATTTTTTTAAATGTTAAAAATCATGTTTTTTTTGTGTTAACATGTTTTTAATGTGTTTTATTGTGCTAAGTGGCTGTATTTTTAAAGTTCTTTTGTAATTTAATAAAAAAAATCCAACTATAGTTTAACTGAGATTGATTGAATTGCACAATGAAAAACAGGATTTTTGAGAATTGTTAAATACAACTGAACTCTTCATACACACACACACACACACACATATATATATATATATATATATATATATACCAATATATGGCAATGTGCAATATATAGCAAAACCTGTTTCACTGTAAATACACAAAATAGCACGTATTGAAACTTGTGAAGTCTTAAAAATGTTAAAACAATATATATTTATTTGAGACAAGATATTAATGCTGTATCTTTTATTTAATGCATGTCTCACTGCACTATCAGATTGTATTTTTGTTGTTAAACTCACTTTCACTGCCAGTGCAATAAGTCAAAATAAATAATTCTCTATAGCATTTATTATGCAATGTTAAATGCTCTCCTGCTTTAAGAATGTTTAGATCATCAACAACAAAAAACTAATTTTAATGTGTATATGCACATTGTTGTCAATCACTACAATTACTATTGAAAAAATAAGGCACAGTAATGAGATGAATATTATTGCAATAATGAGTATATTCTGTGCTGACTGTTCTGATAGGAGGCTGTTACACTCCTCTATTGAGAGTCATCACAGAGTATCGGCCCTCTCATACTTCTATAAAGGGAGGTGGTCCTCCAGTCTCTCCTGATCCTTCTCTCACACACACACTCTTCGACACATTGAACAAACCTGCTCACCATACAGGACACAATGAGGCTTGCTGTGTTTTATATATGGGGAAGCCTGTTAGCATTTTCTGTGTGTCACATCTGCTCAGAGACCTCGGAGGACGTTGCTTCATGGGCGACGCTGAAGCCCCTGGGGCACTGCGAAGACGAGGAGAACTTGTGCCCTTATCAACTCACCATCCCTCCTCTCTCCATCCAGCTTCCCAGGCCTTTTAGGGAGATGGAGAAAATGGCCAAGGAGCTGCAGGACCTAAAGGAAATGGTTCACCAGCTAAGGAGGGACTGCCAAGAATGTAAGGATAGACAGAATATACAGAGAAGTGGACAGAAAGAATACGACGAGGAAAAGGAAAGAAGACCTCAAATTCCAAGACAGAACATCAGCATCAAGGAGACACAAAGTCATATTGGAGAACAAGTGGACCGAATCTTACCTTCAATCTTACTGCAAGGAGACACATCAGAAAGTGAGGGAACCATCAAGGATGGCATGAAGAGGCTCGATCATTCCAGTTTGGAAAGTCAGGAATGGAACATTTCCCCAAGGGTTTTTCCACACCAAGGGACCACAGTTCAGAGGTCTGAGACGAGCAGAGAAGTAAAAATATTTAACCCCTCACTTTACAAAACACCTGAGGACATATCCAAGGTCAAACCTGTGCTCTCGCCTACACCTGAGGACTCAGAAAGGGAACTACAGTCTAAGCAAAGTGAATTAGTAGAACCGTCCATTCCTAGAAAAAAGGATTCCGTACAATCCTCAACTCATGGGAAACAGCAGCCAAACGTTCTCAGAGATGGACATGTAAGGAACATCAGTGGCATCCTGACGGCAAGAAGAAGAGTGCAGAATCAGAATGTGCCCGATTCGACTAAATTAAGCAGCATTTCAAGGGATGCTAACAGAAAGATAATGGATGTAAACACATCACCTGGGAACAGAAGGGTTGTAAAGTTTCCTGGAGTAGGTGGACAACTGAGGCCAAAGGGATCTTACATAAACAGTAGAGTTGTCAAGGTTACTAATGAAGACAGACTGAAAAACCCTGCTTTGGTGAAGACGCTCAAGCCTGAGCCAGAAGAGGCTGGATTTGCCCCAGTGAGAAGTGGCGTTATGCGGGTCAAGGAAACAAGTCCTCATATAGCAAACACAAAACCTGGTGCAATTACTGGGCCAGCCCTATCAACAGATGACCAAAACAATCAAGACATCATTAGGGTTTCCGGTCCCAGAACAGATGATGGACATGTCCTGAAAGTTGTAAGCCAAGTAGCTAAAATTACGGAGGAGAATTCAAGAAAAGTAAACAAGACTGGGATTACAAGCCTTCCAACAAATCTGAGGAAAGAAAACCAGGGTTATGTGAGTCACATAGCCACAAATAAGTCAATCTCTACTGTTATGAACCAAGCTGAACAACCAAACATGATTAAAGACGAAAAAAAGCACATGGAACCAAGTGAAAGTCTGGTAGTTATTAGTAGTGAGGAAGAGACTATCTCCAATTTGAACAGAGAGGACTTGACTTTCCTAGGAAGACAGGTGGAAAATGAAAAATATCTAGATCCAATTACAGAAACTAGTAACAGCCAAACTGATTTCAAAATTTTGGATAAGACTGACAGCACCTTCAAAGAAAAACAAGTGGGAAAGACCAATCCACAATCTGGGGACATGACTGTCAAGCCTAAACCAGAAGAGGCTGGATTTTCCCCAGCAAGGAGTGGCATTATGCAGGTCAAGGAAACAAGTCCTCGTATAGCAAATACAAATCCTGGGGCAGTCAGTGAACCGTCAACAGATGACCAAAACAAACAAGACATCACTAGGCTTTCTGGTTCCAGAACAGATGATGCACATGGGTTGAAAGATGCAAGCCAAGCAACTAAAGTTAGGGAGGACAATATGAGAAAAATAAACAAGTCTGGGATTGTAAGACTTCCAACAAAACTGAGAAAAGAAAACCAAGGTGAGGTCAGTCACATAGCCACAAATAAATCAATCTCTACTGTTATGAACCCAGGTGAACAGCCAAACGTGGCCAAAGAGGGAAAAAGGCATATGGGACTGAGTGAAAGTCTGGCACTTATTAGTAGCGAGGAAGAGATTAACTCCAAAGTGGACAGAGAAGACTTGACTTTCCCAGGAAGACAGGTGGAAAATGTGAAGTATCTAAATTCAATTACAGAAACTAATAACAGACAAATTGATTCCACAACTTTGGACAATACTGACAGCACTTTTAATAAAAGGACAGTTAATCCACTGTCTCCAGACCTTAAAGATCGAATGCAGCCAGAAACGTTCACTGAAGGGGCAAATGAGCATATCGGGGCCAACTCACTAAGTGCAGGTACAATGAAGAAGGACATACCAGGACAGAAGAAAGAAAGTAAAGCCACCATGCCGGACAAAGATCTGGTCAATCCCACCCTTGTCCCAACTGCAAAGAGTAAACTGAATGATAGTACAGTGAGTAAGATCAATAGGGTTCAATCACAAGTGGTAGGCCAGGGGACAAGGAGAATTTCAATAACTCCACTCAAAGCTTCAGCTGGAGAGGAACCGTTTCCGAACAGCAGGAAAAACATCAGCAAGATACATGGAGTAAGTCAAGACAACAAAAAGTATGTGATGCCAAACCCTTTAAGACACCCCGATAGACATCCAACTGTGATTTCACATAGAGTCAACAAACTAAGACAACCCAATGTTATAGACAACATGTCAGCAAACAGAAGTGTTGGGGTACGTCTCAATAATCTCAATATTGCCCGGAAAAATGGCTCTGGAATAATAAGACCAGGCTATATAAGGAAGTCAAACTTTCAAACTGAGCCAAACACAACCAGAGGCTTCAAGACAAAGGTAAGCACAGTGACTCAATTCTCCAGTCCCACTGGCATAACAGAAGAAAAACAAACAGAAGAAATCAAACACATTCCGCAGGTGATGAGGTCAAATGTATCGGATAATAAATGGTTAAAAAACAACAGTACAGTGTCACAATCACAACCAGAGTCTCAAAATTCAAGAAACGTACAAGATTTAGATGTGGTTCAACATAGTAAGAACCAACTTAGAGTAAACATTGAGACTGGGAGAACAGGGGATCTTAACAATCTGCAAAGTGGAGTCTCGAGTTTACCTACTGGAGGCAAAGAAAGCAAGATTTTTAGTTTGGGAACTGATGATACCAGCAGTCGGAAACCATTTGAGGTGGACAGGATCAACAGTGGAAAGAAAGGACCAACTGCACCAATCTTAAATAAAGAGTTGTCCAAGAAACCTGGAACAAATCTATTTACCACTTCGACAGGCTCTTTTATGGACACAGACCATAAAGACAGTCCAAAAAATATTCATGAAGTGACAAATACACACATTGAAACGGCTAAAAACGATAGCTGGGAAACACCCATAAGCTTTGAAAGTACTGGAGCAAGAAGAGAACTGGAACTTATTCAATTTAATCAAGACAGAGTGGAAGAAAACTCTGGGGAGATATTATCCAACCCAAACAGAGCGGACACTGCCCAAGGGTACAGTGGAGAGAGGTACACAGATCCAGTTGTTTTGGAAACGCTTGCAAATGTTGAAGAAATTAAAGGCTCAAAGCTTTTCTCACTCAGCCCCGAGGACACTGCTGAGGGGTTCAAAGCACATGCAGTCAGTGATGAGGTAACAGGGAGAGAGAAAGTAGAGAACAAGATCCACAGCACCTGTGACAGTGATTGTACCGCTACGTCAACCCAACAGTCTACAGCCCAGAACAGGCCCCCAGTGGACTCTGGAAGAGGTGAGGAATTGTCTTGCACAATTCATGTTAATGTTTATTTTTAAGAAATAAGTTGAAGGAGTATTTACTCTTAATTCACACTGCAAAAACCCCTCTAAAGTGTTTAGAGTACGACTGCAGTGCATGTTTATTTGACGGAAAACTTACAGCACAGTGGGATAAATCAGTTTGACTCATTGTATAGATTATACCCAAGGTTTACGAAGAGTGCAAAAAGGGACACGTCCAAAATAAGTACAGGTACAATCTACCCAGAGATAATCATTCCTAGGAAACAATATGATTGTCTCCTTTTAACACATGTTCTGTGACCCCGCACTTTATCTTGATAGTGTGATAGGATTCCATAACAAGGATAAGTGGATATGGACTCTCATCTGAATAGCAGATGTTGTGGTTTTACTGAAGAGGACCAGCTGTAGGCGTCTTCTTTTGTCTGATGTACCAGGATGTGGGGTCTTTTTTGAGCTTGAGGAAAGGCTTAAAGGCAATGTCATTTTTGCAATGCTTAATTAATGCAAGCAGAAGTTCAGTAACGTTCCATGCCTAGTGGTAAATTTACTTCTCCGGTGACTGGAGTCTGACATTTGGCCCAAAGTAAACTCTTGCAACCAAGGATAAATAAAATCCAGGTGGTCCAAAGGTCTATGTGCAGAACAGCTTTTGCATATCTTTTAAAACGAAACCTTAAGTGTAGTCTGTCGTATGCAGCTTTGTTGTTTGGGTCTAACAACGAAGATGGATAGAAAACAATTTCAGTGCATCATCTTGCCCTGCATTGGTTTACAAATTCATACGATCCAGATTTTCAGCTGAACGTTTATTTTTTCAATTTCAACCCAATTGAATTTATTTGTATCACGCTTTCCACAATAAATATGGTTTCAAAGTAGCTTTACAAATAAAAGTGCCTTAAAGTTTTTCTAGTTGAAAGATGACAATGCAGATGTAGGCTGTTTATACATTGTTAATGCATTTTTCATAAACAATTTTTTATTGACCACAGAAAAAGGACCTGCTCAAGACTGCGCTGATTACATGACGAAATCCCGAAGGAATGGTGTATACAGAGTAATGCCGCAGCCAAAGAGCAGCATGTTTCCTGTTTTCTGCGACATGGAGTCTTCTGGTGGGGGCTGGACTTTGATACAGCACCGCTTTGATGGAAGCACAAGTTTTAATCGCACATGGGATGAGTACAAGAATGGATTTGGTAAACTAATAGGGGAGTTTTGGCTCGGCAATGACAAGATTCACTTGTTGACAAAGGCGAAGAACATGTCATTGCGAATAGAAATTGAAGACTTTGAGGGTATCAAAGAACACGCTCATTATGACCATTTCTATGTGGCCAATGAAAGTCAACAATACCGCCTGTCCATTGGTGGTTACTCCGGTACGGCTGGTAATGCCATGCAGTTTAGTAAGAATTACGATCACGACCAGAAGCCCTTTACCACTCCGGATAGAGACAATGACCAGTATCCCTCTGGAAACTGCGGGGCCTATTACAGCTCAGGCTGGTGGTTTGACGCATGCATGTCTGCAAACTTAAATGGGAGATATTATCAATCAAAGTACAAAGGGGTACGTAATGGGATTTTTTGGGGTACGTGGCACAACATTACAATGGAATATTACCCAACCAATTATAGACAATCTTTTAAGACAGTTAAAATGATGATTAGACCTAAAAACTACGCCAAGTAATATACCTACCATTTCTAAAACTTACCATAATTAAGCTCTCTTTTGAAGATGAACGGTAGAAAGAAAGTGCCTTAAGTATATTGATAATCTTGTGTTTATTGCTTTGTTAATAGAAAATATAAGTCATAATGTCAGAACCTGAATAAACATTGATAAATGTTTCTGTATGCATGTCGGTTTTTTTAGTTGCACACATATGCATTAATAAAACACATGAGCAACTGAGCCTCTTGTGCTGAAACCATGCTATTTACAGATTCAGCTATTATCTTGTGTAATGTATTGTTTTTTGTTTTTTTTTTACTCACAAACACTCAAATGTATGTAAATCTGGGTCAATCCACGACTACTTTTTTTTCCCTTTTCTATACATATAGCTGAATTTTACCAGCTGGGTAAAAGCTGTAAATTATCTGTAAATTATATTATTTTCATTGTACATTGTAGGAATTTTGAATTAACACCAAGTGTTATTTTCAAACATTGTATGTATGTACACCCTAAAAAGGCAGACGACTCTTTCTAAGAGGAAATGTCAATTTCAGTTAAAAAGGAGGATCATAATTTAATTACTTAAAATGAACTAATGAATAAATTACTACATTGCTTCTAGAAATACATATGTTGCTCTCTGCTCACTTGTAACACCTTTTCTGCATGATCTTGGAAACATCTGTAAATATAATAACTGTGCACTTATTGAACAGACTTGTCAAAGAAAAATAAATGTGTATCTTTTAATTTCAAGGATGCCGTTATTACTTTTTATTATTATTATTATTTACACACTCTGTACAAGAGAAAATTAAAATCACATTTTGTAAACATGTATTACGTAAGTTCTGCAATGCAAAACATAAGTGTATGATAAAGAAACACAAATTCATAAACATACACCATTATTGTAGAACATATGCTTTTTACGTAAGCAAAACCATGTTGTGTTACAGTACTGGTTAAACAAACAGTGTGTATGCAGCACGTTAAGAGTTATTTTTCAACTGTCCGTTATGGTATGCCACTTATGACCTCAGTGTCTCACTATAATGCAATAAATATTCTGAGCAACATTTACAATCAGTCATTTCTGTCACCTGAGTGGAAACTCACCACTGAGCCAAAATACGTAACCCTCCCTGCACCACTGTGAACATGAAATGCAGGCTCTTCAGCGTAGTCACTCTTGAGCCTGAAAGAAACAAGCAATTCCTGATAAAGAGCTCAAAACAGCTGTACATTCCTATTGTCCGTTATATATATTCCCTTCTTTATGAATAACATCTACTTTAAAGATGATTTTATTCCTGAAGAACACAGTAAAGACTTCTGTCGGCTTTCAAAGAATACCGTTCAGTCTCTTCTGAAGTGGAAAACGTTGTAGCCCAGTTCGGCCATAGCTCCGATGAACAGCGCCCAAAGAGGGATGCAAACAGAGCTCACCAAGATGTTCATTACTCTCTCTAATTTGGCACAGAGCATCAGACAAAATGCCAGTTTAAGCAGCATGGCCACGAGGTACCACACACGCTTCTTCAAGTTCTCTGCCCCGTTGCGAGGGTCGAAGCCCGGCTTGCAGCGGCCCGCCATTTTCACAATGAGCATGAGGAGGAGAATAAGATCAAAGGTCCAGACAGGAAGGAAGATAAGGAACCAGTTCCATGAAATCTTCCCGTCCAACTTCAGGACCAGCATAATAAGGAATATGAGTGTGAAGATCCATGTCAGGAGGACTCTTTGAGCAAGAGACATGTTCATTTGAAACGCCGGCCTAAGGGCACAGCATTAAGATGATCTGAAAGAGACAAAAGATTTATCATTGGAAGTATAGGGTTAAATTGACTTTCAGTCAGTTTCATCTGGCGGAAACCATGCTGTCAGATATTATTAAATTAACAGTAGTGCTGAAAATTAGGCTACACTTAATAATGATAGTGTAAATGCATTAATTAGTAATTAATAATATTAGTACTAATAGATTACACAATTAACATTACATTAGTATTTATTAAAAATAACATTTTAATCAGTTTTTCCTTGGATGTTATGTTGATAATATAAGCTGTATTAACGTAAACTGCATTGTATTTATTTACTAGGCTAAATAGTAGCTTATTTACTACGAGCCGTTTGAGATTGACACTTGCATATTCATAAAGGCTTGGTTTTAATATAAGTTGAACATTAAATCATTCACTTTAACATACTGCAATAACAGATTTCTTCAAGTTGTGAACTGTTTTAGATACAGTAAGTGCTTCTACTTTATTTTTAACTGACGTTACCCATCAAGCTCACCTTATATTAACCGTGCAAGACACACAAATGTTCGGAATGAACTATAAACGATTAATTATTTTATTTATCGTTATTTTATCTCGACTGTTCCATCCTAATACATACTTGAAATGAAAAAGCTATTCATTAGCACAAAACTAGCATACGTTACACAGACCGGACCGCTTTACGTGTTTATAAAGGCAAATCGACGGGAAGCGTGGAAAACACAATGACAGGAAACCTTACCGCTGATGAACACAACCCAGCTGGCCTTCGTCAGAGGGGGAAACGATTAAAAAATGTCCCCTGTCTGGTCGGTGTGCATTTGAACACTGACGTTTTCAAAACAACTTCTCTAAAAGGACCAAGTTGATGTGCGCGCAGCGCCACCTGGCGGACTGGAGGACGCGCATTAAACAGCCAGGCAAATTCAGTTTAAAATTTAATTCAATTACTAGTAATATTACTAGTGTCTTACACGGTCAGATATTTATACACGTTTATTTATTTATTTAATTTTGATTTATCATGATTGCGCAGCCAGTCAGAACACGACATGTGTCACATGGAACCATTCTTCTCTATCTAACGTATCTATAAAAGCTTTAATGGAGATAAATATTTATTTATTTATTTATTTTAATTTGTGGTCTAAAAAATAAAGAAGCGTATATGTCATTAGAACAACACAAGGGTGAGTACATGATGATTTAATTTATTTTTCGCTGGTATGTCCATCTGGTAGCTAAAATGTTCTGTCAGCTTTTAATCTCATTTTTCTTTAAAAAAAAGAAAGAAAAACGGGATCAAGCAGGAGAGTGGTAAAACACATTTCAAACCAATTAAAAAAATATTAAACATTTAATCAAAAAACGCTCCTGACGTCTTTATTCAGCCTCAAGATGGCGCTGTTTCCTTATTTTGAACCGGCGAACAACTAGCTCGCGAAGAACTCGTGATAGTGAAGCTCTAAACAATAAACTGTCGTTAAAAGAATAAAATGAATTATGATCCCAATATTATGCTTCAGTTTTGCCTACATTTGCACATCTACAAAGCAACATTTGTAATTTCCTTGCACTTTAATTGCTATGAAAGTACCCAAGTTTCTCACCCTCAAGATGAAAGAAAACATGAGATAATAACCATCAGAATCCACTCATTTGCAATATACTATTACAATTACCTGTTTTCTAAAAAATAGCCTTTAGGGTCCAGACAAGAAGGTGCAGGGTGCATTGATAGCACACAAAAAGCTGCATCCATACTGAATCAGTTAATGAGCTTATTACCCTTTGCAAATGTCCTGTTGTGCTTGCCATTACTGAGGCCTTAAGGGGGTGTCAGAACAAAAGCCAGGTAATAATACAGCGGCTTCTATGCTCCGTGTTGCTTATCAGTGAAACCACACAACTGCAAGCTGCCTTGAGGCCCAGAGCTGAGGACGCAGTTTTAATTGGGTCAGTCTGATTCTGTAGCCTGTTGCCTCCATATGAGTGAATAGAGAGCTTTTTATGAGGATGCACAAGGTGTTTCAGACTGCGCGCGCACACACCTAGAAAGGTCTGCTGCTCCATTATGAAGATTTACCTTGCAAAACAGCCTTTATATGTATATATAGCATATAGTAGTCATTGTCGGTAGTAATGCATCATTAGTCACATAACTTAAGTAAACCGATTTAACACATTATTTTTTAATTGAGTTACTTCTAATATCAGAGTGTTTTCTATGTATTGATTTTTTACTTTAGGTGCTGTGTAAACATTATGGTTACTGTAGTTCTACGCTAAATGTCTACATGCATCCGCTTATATCACTTGCACAAAAACAGATTTAGTATCCCTTAGAGTGAATAAAAACTGTATAATGCATATTCAGAATACGACACAAACCAGCAATAATCAAATGTTAGGCTAAATAACACAAATATCTGTTATGTACTTAATTAGCAATGATAGATGAGATTACATTTGTGTTTCTTTTTGTTTGTTTCTGAAGAGCGAAAAATGAGATGAGAAAACGCATCAAATAATTAGTTATGGAGTAAACACAATGCATTACCAAAATTAACATTTCATAAATCTGATCATATACAGTATTAACAACAGAGAAAACCAATACTAGGTACACACTGATTTAATATATACCCTAACTATAGATTCAATGTAAAGGCGAAAATTAAGTCCATTCACTTTCTCAAATAACGGCATAATAGATTTGCTCATGAAATATTTTTTATTATCACTGCTAAAAACAAGTTGTGCTGTTTTTATATTTTTGTGGAAACCATGATAAGTTTTCTATATTTTTTCACGAACAGAAAGTTGAATGCAAAATGCAACACGTCTTTACTGTTACTTTGGTTATTTTAATGCATCCTTGCTGAAGTGTTATTAGTAGTATTTAATAGTAATATCACAGTTTCCACAAAACTATTCAGCAGTCTTACCTGAACTGGTATCATTTTAAAATGAAATCATACAGAAACACTGAGGACTGAGAAAAGATTATCCTTATCTGGCCTTTGCATAATTTGTTCCTTTAGTCTGGCACAACTTTTTTTTTTTTGCATTGACTTTGAATATGAATATTTCAAATTAACGTAAAGATAGAGTCCTTTATATTCCTGTGCCAAGCACAGCTGCACAGTAGATATTAAAAATATTCCCTGTAGTACTGTGTCCCTGTGCCTCACATAACTCAGCTTTGTGGCTTTGTCTATTTTTAAGCATATTTTGGTCTGTTTAAAAGA
>JAUMHP010000084.1:8801699-8812068 GCA_032361065.1 Enteromius trimaculatus
AAAAGCAATTTGGCATTCAAACCTGAACATATGGCATGACAAAATTCTACGAAATAGGAATTTAAAGGGACAGTTCACCTCAAATTAAAAATCTTTTATTTACTCACCCTTGTGTCGTTCCAAACCTGTATGATTCAAAAATCCTCTGTGAAAAACTATATATACTGCAAAGTGAACAAGCTGTTCTTTTTTTATATATAACGAATGTGAATAGGAACTACGGCTGTCCAAGTCCCCGACCATCTTAATTTTACTTACTTTTTTTATTTTATTTAAAGGGACACTTCACCTAAAAGCAAAAATAAATCAGTCATTAAATTGAGATATTTTTTGATGAAATACGAGAGCTTTGTGAACCTCAAACAGCAATGCAACCGAAATGTAAAGGCCCAGAAAGCCAGCAAAGACATCATTAAAAAAGTCCATGTGCAACCAGTGGTTTAACTGTACGTTTTATGCTCAAAGACAAAAAAATCACGACCTTATTTAACTGTTTCTTCTCTCCGAGTTCCGAGTTGACTTGAATGCAGCATAAGCCCATTTAAACATAAAAAACACATGAAGCACTGCATGCCAGTATCTCCGCTACAAAACGTCTTCATGCAAAAGATACGCAGTTCAGCTTGCATTTACATCAACATCCAAAGCGCACGTCTCTGTGATTCTGTAAGGTAAATTCAATTTGGGGCTTCAATTTCCTCTTGTGGGTATGTAATGTGGTTGTCATGTTCAATGAGAAATTGCTTCCCCTCTGAAGAGCTCTGTGGGAACTGAAATAGGCTGCTATGACATGCTCGTTCCCCGTGTCCTTCCAGAGAAGATTAAAAGCTTGATATCGAAATCATGCTTCGTCACCAATGCAAGACATCTTATTTACTCCGAACGGGAAGCGAATGCAGAGTGTCAGACGTGAAAAACACGTTTCTGTCGTACACAGGCACGCACCGTTTCAAATCAAGGATCTTCTTGCCCTGCTTGGCTGCGGCTCCATTATCTCCAGTTCCTGCAGTATCCTAAGATTTGTGCCTACTCCCCGACATACTTTAGCCCTAGGGCTGTCGGTGTTGATTTATGTTTGACAGCCATTGAACTCATCACAGCCTTGTGCGAATATCCGTATTGACCTGTGGCCACTCACATTAAATCCTATCGAGTTTTGTTCGACCCCCTGGAGGAAGCCTGTCAGAGCAATCAGAAAATTCATAGCTATAGCATTTAAGCGCAAATCTATCTTAGGCAGTGTGAGATCAATATAAAATTGCAGCCATTTGTGCTTTCACATCGGATTTGTGCATATGAAAATATGTCATCCACAGAATGGATGTGCCAGATATGACATTGGAAGAACATAAGCAAAAGCTTCATTAGACGTGAATGTATTGGCGTTAAATGAAAGTTATAAATCGCTGCCTAATAATGAGTTTATGTGTGTTTAAATTAACACTGCACCCCAAAATAGACAAAACAGAAATGTACTCGCCTTCAAGCCACCTAAGATGTAGATGAGTTTGTTTCTTCGTCACAACCGATTTAGATTTATATCACTTCATCACCCTGGATGGATGCTCTGCAGTGAATGGGTGCCGTCAGAATAAGAGTCAAAATAGCTGATAGATACATCACAATACTTCAGACGTAATCCACATGATGCCAGTCCATCATCTAAAATCTGCATGTTTGCAATAAATTATATATTTTGAACTTTAAACAGCTGCTTCTTTGCATTTTTCTCTCTTGATTCAGAATCTTTCGCTGGAGAAAGCAGTATTATTAATTAAAGACATATTTGTGACATTTGTTTATTTACAAAATTTTGGATTACTTGTAGATTATTCTGATGTTTTTATCAGCTATTTGGACTCTCATTCTGACGGCACCCATTCACTGAAGAGGATACTTTCAAAGCTCACAACAGTTGTTAGCTTATTTATAAGTCGAAAATCTTAAGAGTTTATTAATTAAAAAGTAACCTTTAATATAAATATGTATTTGGATTAATAGGGATGGGACGATACACCTACCTCCCAATTTGATACTATCGTGACACTTGGGTGCCGATACGGCATGCAATGCAATTTTTTTTATTTTTACAAATTTTGGTGCTACAAGTATTGTGATTCAATATTACTATCGCATGCAACTTTACAGAAATTGGAGTTTCTATGCTTTTTGGTTATAGTTGAAATATCCGTGTGACAGTACTGCCATCTGAAAAGTATGGGTGTGAATCTGATTTCACAAGATTCCAAACTTGCATTTTGTGACTAGCTTAACCTTTGTCTGTGAAAAAGGGATAATATCACCTTCTTAGTTTTCAATATTACTGTACATGGCTACATTTTCATATACATTTTAAATCAAATTTATTTTGTGCAAAATTTACTTTATTATTATTATTATGTAAGCAGGCTACTTTTTAAATCAATTGCTTATTTAAAATAAGTGTTCGAGTATTCAAAAGTTTACAGACAATAGTTCCTCTGCATTATTGCCGTTTGATCATTACTGATGAAACGCAGCGGATGGAAGCACACACTGAGAGAATCAATTTTTTCTCCCACCCTTGATAAGTAACATATTATGAAACATGCATGTTTTATTAAATATAAAAAAATGTATGAACAAAACAAAACAAAAAAAGTGTATTTTACCACCAGAGCACAGCGTTTTAAAACACTTTATAGCACTTTTTGTAATACTAATACAGTACAACTATTATAATTTCCTTAATTTAGTATAAAAGATATTTATATTAAAAACAACTGGTTTGCTAATAAGTAAAATTAGGTGTTGTATAAACCTCTCTCTCTCTCTGTGTGTGTGTGTGGTTTTTATAGGTTTTATAGGATTTATATATATATATATATATATATATATATAGATATATAGATATAGATATATACACCACTGACCTTTAAAAATAAGTAATTTGGCAGATAACAACTGTATGACTATGATTTATTAATAAAATCTAAAAAGAGTATAATGAGTACAATCATCTGACCACTGAATTGACATTCAACCTGACAAAAGGGTCAAGAATATGTACAACTGACAATAATCGCCTCTGATTTGGCCCACAAAGATTCAACAAGAACATCTCTATAGTCCATGACAATTGATTTACATTTACTGTTCATGAGTGTTGACACGGTTGTATAACTGTCCTTGATTTCAGTCATCATGACCGTCCTCTGTTGCTCCATCCCAGTTTAACAGCGGTCTTCGTTCTGGAGGGACAGACGGCTCGATCCGCTGCCACCGACTGGGCGGCCAGATGATGTGAGACGCCCGGCCGTGAACGAGACCCAGAGAAACCTGTGGAGATCACAATCATCAAGCTTGTAAACTACCACGAAACCATCTATAAAGTCAAACAAACCAGTCTATTTCTTAAGGAGAAAGTAGCTTTTGATAGACTGTCGTTTAACAAAGAGCAACTAGAACAAGAATTACATGCTCTCCTTGTTTAGTGAATACAAAGCTATATATCTCTAGCTAGAAGAGAAAAAGACCTCATTGCTTTTTTATAGCCAGGAGGACACGGAAGAGGATCCAACAAGCTCCCAAAAATCCTGATTTGGAGGCTTCTGTAAATATCTGCGAGGTTTGGAGGGACTTAAAGGGGTGATAATGTACTCACCTGTAGAGGAAGATACAGACTTCACAAATCTTTAGGTTTAACTGCATGACAAGACCATGATATGAGTCTGAAGAACTATAGAGAAGCATACTGGGTCCATTGATCTTCACTGATATACTATAACAGTTATCGTTAATATTTTGTGTTAGATTTCATTTTGAATTTGTATTTTATTCAGTTTTTTTATCATAATGAAAAAAATATTATTTATTAAATAACATTAAATAAATGTTATTTTATTTTGATATGTCATTTTTTTTTTTAAATATATATAGTTTTTATTACATTTTAGTTCAATTTCAATTTAATTGAAAAATATTACATCTTTATAAATGTGTGTGTATATAAATATATATATATATATATATATGATATATATATGATGTATATGTCTCTCTCTTTCTCTCTATATATAATATATATATATATGCACACATATTCACACATTTAATTCAAGTAATGATATTTTATATGTAGTTTTAGTTAAAAAATAATAACCCTGTTCCAATATTTAAGTCTCTTTAAGGGGAAGTTCAACTTTTTATTCTTCATGTGGAACACAAAAGAAGACTTTGACCAAAAAGATGGTTTTGTCAGTACAGTAAAAGTCAATGGGAACCAAAACTAGATATAGTTTGTCATACAGGTTAATAACAATGATGTACGGAAGATGTTCTGGACTAAATGAGTTAAATGGTCACAGAGTTTTCATTTTTGCTGAACTATCCCTTTAAGCCGACAAATTGGATGTCTGAGTCGAATCCCTGTGACATTTTGCAGTGTTTTGTAGGCAAAATAAACACGGTCTCAGACAGTCAGGATTTTGTGACCTGACTTTCAATCAGCGCTTTGGAGGCTTGTCGTTATTTCAGAGTCCAAATATTTTGAAAAACAACATTATAAGCCTTCGCAGCATTAAATATCAATCTAAATTCTCAGAAAGATTTTAATGTTGCCTCGAAAAGGACATTAAGCAAAAAAATACACGCACGTAAACACACATCTTGCTGCATAATACATCAAGTCAAGGTA
Organism: Enteromius trimaculatus; assembly: GCA_032361065.1. Classification (NCBI taxonomy): domain Eukaryota; kingdom Metazoa; phylum Chordata; class Actinopteri; order Cypriniformes; family Cyprinidae; genus Enteromius; species Enteromius trimaculatus. The sequence continues at coordinate 8,806,375 of JAUMHP010000084.1, forward strand.
ACGGTGCAGTCTGTACTGACAAAAGTGAAAGCAATTGCCTGAAACATCCAGCAAGAATATTTGCTTGGTGATATATGACCTGATGGTTTTTCGCCAAATATATCTCACACCCCTCCTTTGCGTTTTCCGGCCTGGTCTCTGGAGAAAACCGAAAGCGTTTTGGGTAATAGATGTGAAACAATAATAAAAGAGACCTAGGAAGTATGTGGTTCAGTGAGAGACATATTCATTTGCTTCCTGACAAGAAACATCATTAAAAATCTGCCTGAGGAAACCAAAACTGAAGGAGTCAGTGACTAAACGGACAGGACGATTTGTTTTTCTATCTCAGTCCAAGTAAGCAAGCTCAAACATTTAAAAACACTTCAAGGACGAATCTGAGCAGCAGACCTTGACGTATTGTGACTGATTGTAGCGAGTCGTGTCACAGTCGGAGTTGAGATGGGAGGAAGAATCACTGCTGTGTTTAATAATGTATCTGAAGAGCCGTGCGGCAAAGAAGCTTCTTAAAAGAACCAATAATACCTCAATCTCTATACATTACAGGCGGGGGCATTCAAGCACATCAAGGCTGTTAACAATGTCCCCAGAAACGGCAATCTTTGTCTGTGTTTGTTGAATTTTTTATAAACAGGTCTATTTGTGGCGAAATCTGCCTATGGTGGTGACTTCCAGAAAAGATCCTTTGAAACTGCAGCCTGAAAGAAGTTTCCATCGGTCACCTGTGAGATGGAACACCATCTAGTGACACGCTTGAGAAAATGACTGGATACTGGCTTTGTACTGTAGTTATACAGAAAATAACAAATGGATTTTTATTTTGCTACTTCACTCGCTTTTGTTGAATTTAGTGCCCTTCTTGAAGCAAAGATTTAATTTCTTCCAAAGAAAATAAAAAATAAAATAAAAATACCAATTTTAATAATAATTTGAGTAATAAAAAATATTTATATTATTTCTTAAGTCTTATTGTATATTTAACCTGAATAAAAAAACTATACAAATTAAAGTTTCAATTACAATTGAAACTTTTAGCCTGACACTTTAATATATATATATATATATATATATATATTAGGGATGCAACGGTTTTCGGTTCCTTATCGAGCCGTTCGGTTCGCCCTGTTCGGTTCGGTACAGCCACGTGAATCGCGATATTTCGGTAGCCTATCTGAGGCATTAAACTATCATCTTAATTAAAATGGGCATTTTCTGTGTATTAAGCGCATAGACAATGAGGCGATGGTCAGAAATTCTCAAGACTAATGATGTGTCGTTCTTGAACGATTCGTTCATTTTGAACGAATCTTTAATGTGACTCCGGAAAAACGAATCGTCTCGTGGGAGTGATTCGTTCAGTCGCGCAGGGCGCAGGCTGCATAGGTTAAGCTTATAGGTCTGTCACGTGATGAACGAACGACTCGAAAAACCCGAAGACTCGAGAGACGACCGAATCAATTCTGTTTCCGCCTCAGGCTGCATAGGTTAACATATTTCAGCAGCAAAATTGTTCCAGAACTTTACGACGCGAGTAAGCGCCACCACTTAGTGATACATTTTGTTATTGTTGTTTTTTCTGACGGTGCATTTAGAAAACGTAAGTTCTTGCTGCTGTCAATATTTATTTGAATACTGTTCATGTTTATATTTCACTTTATAATGCACTTTTTATATTATCCGTTTTTGAAAGAGGGCAAAAATAAGTGTTCTTTTTTATGTGGTGTTTTGACTTAATCTACCTAAAGTACCTTTTTTTTTTTACATTTAATATTGTCTCTGAACCTTGATAACTTGAAATAGAAAGTGCAAATGACCTCCCGCTATGTTAGAGCTCACATACAATACTGTACAGTAATATTGATGTATCGAAACCGAACCGTTACCGTGGCCAGAAAACCGTGATACAAACCGAACCGTGGGCTCACTGTGCCGTTGCATCCCTAATATATATATATATATATTCTCTAAATTCCCATGCCTAAAAAACAATTGAAAAAATCTAATAACTTAAAAAAAATATTAAAACCTACAAAATAAAATCATCCACTGTGTTCAAAATGTTTAAAATACTGCAATGTTTTTGAATGAAAAAATAAAAGAATATGAGTGATGCAAAACCTGCCGGCACGGCTATGGTGCAGTTGCTTGTTGCTATGGTGTTGCTATGCTAAAGTTGCTCAAGTGTTTGTTAGTTAATTCCTAAGTCTCTAAGTATGTTAGTACTCTTAGTAAGCATCAATTAATTAATTACCGGTCCAAATGTGTTGCTGTCGAAACTGTGTCCGTGATGGTCCCCCTCGAGCCACAGATGTCCATCTGGAACTCTTACATAACGGTTTTTATATCCCAGCGTTCTGATAAAAGAAAAAAAATCATGCGTTAATGGATTCTGGCTGCTTTTAATGCAGCAAAACACCAGGCTATTTTTCATTTCCCGCTGTTTATGTTACAGTTGACCAGCGACGTGTATTCGCCAATCCTGCATTTGGCTCTTGGCCCGCTCTCTAAATCTAAGATCAATAATTAATGTTCACACAGCTGCTGCAGTCTTTGTTTTATATTTAAGATGACTTTCTGACACAGCAATAGCTCATATCCATTGCAGGCGGTGCTGGGAGCGCTTTAGAGCGAGAGCATGAAGGAAATTTTTTGATTTTTAATGCCAGTTTTTCTTCATCAGCCACCGCAGAACAAAATTAACTTCCGCTTCATATGAATCATCTGGAAATCAAACTCCAGAAGTCATCAGGCCTGGGATTTCCTCGACCGAATCCCAAGATCACCTTGAGATGTAATGCTTTTGGCCGCGAATGGTCTGATGAGACATTAATGTTTAATGACACTCACGGCTAAATGGTGCATTTGTGCGATACAAGCATTTAAAGAGGACAGAGCCTGAATTGGCGCGTTTAATACGCTCAAACTGATCCTTCGAGCGCTGCTACAAAGGCCTGTTAGCCTGAGTAAACACTTTACAGACAACAAACACATTTTCTGCCATTAGAACCCAAGAATCAATCATTATACCATCAAACGTCATTCATAAGTTAATTTGGGACAAACTTACTTGATGAAGTCCCCCTCGATCCCAATGACCCGTTTGATGATCTTCTGCTGGGGGTCCTTCGGGCTCCTGCAGAAGGAGGGAGCAGATATGAGATGGTACGACTACAACATTTGCATACTGATGACAGAAGTGTTCCTGGTTTATTTGAGGATGCTGCTGAGCTCAGTGGATTATGGGGCATTAGGGACAGTTTTCAGAGACCAGATGGGTCTTATCTGCTGGAGTAAGTCAAGAAAAGACTCTAAGAAATGTCAAAACTCTTAATTTTCAGGGCGCAATATTATTAGATCATATTTCACTTGATTCACTTAGTGTACTCATTTGGGACAAAGCCGAAAGTTTCAGATGTATGAAAAGGAAAATGCTTCTTGAATGTTGTATGTGACCCTTGTCAACAAAGCTAGTCACAAGGGTCACATTTTTGAAATTGAGATTTATAAATCATCTGAAAACTGAATAAATAAGCTTTACATTGATATATGGTTTGTTAGGGCAGGACAGCATTTGGTTGAGATGTAACAAAACGCACTTTAAATCTCAAAATTGCAACTTTATTTCTTCATGTGTCATGTGACTTTACATCTAACAAATTAATGTTCTGTAATTGCAATTTCATAGTGTGACTTTCATATCTTGGCTTGTTTAAAATTTTTAAGTTTATTGTATTTCCAAAAATAAATTTACGTCAATTGCTATTGATTATTATAAGGTCACTGAAAATCAGTGTTGACCAAGTATTAAAATGAAAACTAAAATAAAGCTAAAAAATATATATATATAAATATTAGAAAAACACACTCTTAGACACACAATTTAGAAATATTGTGTGTATATATATAAATTTAAGATTAAATAATAAATATTCAAACTGAAATAAACATTTTATTTAAATATAATTCTAAATGGAAAAAATGGTGTAAGGAATGAAAACTGAAAATATAAAAAATAAAAACTAATCTGAAATATTTTTTAAAATTGTGTGAGATATAAATAATACCAAAATAACACTGTTCAAATCCATATGATATTATAAATGCACAGTGCTCATTGTAATATTCCTGAAAAATGGCACAAAGCACAATTTATTGCTGAAGAATACAATTCCTTTTTCACGAGTTACAATTACTTCCATGACTTTTTCAGGCCTGGCAACCCCAAGCTCCCTAATATTTTTCTCTTATAGCGAAACCGATCCCACACAGCTTTTATTTTGAGGTCAGGTCTCACTTGTAGTGTCTGAAGTGTTTGTTCCATCTGTTTTGGCCTGATTCCTCACATCATTACCCACAATGACCCTGAACGAACCGCAGCCTTGTCTTCCAGGAGCCTGCAAACTTCTCATCCCATCCACGTCTGAAACTTTCTGCCACTCTGTGCTTTATGGAATTTCATGTACAGTAATCTTTTCTGCTTGTTGCCTTTCCGCAAGAGCGCTTTCTCAGCTGCAACACATGCTGTAAGGCTTCTTATAAGATGACTTCTCACGGCTGAAGTGTGTACCTGGGTGCCAAACGTCTCGGAAATGCTGAGCAAGCACTTTGTTGAGAAATTGCCTACTTTCTTTGTGATAGTCTCAACACCATGTCTTAAAACATCTTGGCACCTAAGAACAAAATCTGTTCCTATAGGACATTTGTAGGACATTTTGTGTTATCTTTTATCGAATAAAGGTTATATGTTTTTGCTCTAGTTTTTAGTTTTAGTTTTAATAACTGTTCAATGAGGTTCCAAAAGTCTGAGAGGACTCAACCTTTCTGTTTTAAAATTCATTTATTTCAAATCTAATTTCTGATTAAAGAAAGAAAATTCAATGAACGCTTCACTTCCTGTCAGAACCTATGCAATATTAAATCTTCAAACAGCTCTAGCCCAGCCTCCATCCTTCACACACACCTCTTCTGCAACAGCTCTGACGCTCAGCCTGATTTGTGATTTTCATTACTTCTGCAGGCATGAATGTTGTTGGTGTTTATCTCAAGTGTTACATACGGCATGCTGGAAGAATATATTCCAATTTGCCAAGTAGGGTTTTGCAGTATATGCTGGAGCCTGGTTAAGTGTGAGTTAAGAAAGACTTATCTGAAGATTTGGAATATCGATTATATCTCACAAGAACTGTTGGACAGACTGGAAAATTATGCAAAAAATAAATAGCTCAATAAATGGTGTAAAAATGGCTCAATAAATCCAATAGTCCAAAAAATCAACATTGTTTGGGTCATAATTATCGATTTTTTTATGCCAAAAATCCTTAGGATATTAAGTAAAGATCATGTTCCATTAAGATATTTTGTAAAATATCAAAATGTAATTTTGATTAGTAATATACATTGCTAAGCCCTTTATTCTGAAAAATTATTAGCGATATTATCAATATTTAGGTTTGTTTTTTAAACACCCTCAGAGTTTCATATTGTCCTAATAAAATATATCAATGAAAAGCTTACTTATTTAGCTTTCAAATTATGTAAAAATCTCAATTTCACAAAATTGACCCTTGTTGTGCATGGTCCAAGGTCATGCACGCACACACACACACACACACACACACACACACAAACACACATATATATATAAAAATCCTAAACCATGTATTGCAGTGTGCACTGCAGTATGTATTGCATTAC
>JAUMHP010000084.1:8837320-8853981 GCA_032361065.1 Enteromius trimaculatus
TATGTTTATATATTAAACATATTTATACTGTATATAATTTATATGAATATAAATATATTTATGTAAATATTTCACAAATATATTCTGTGTGTGTCTATATATATACATAATAAATATACACAGTACACATACATATATTATGAAAATATAAAAACTTTTATTTTGGATATGATTAATCTTGATAAATCGTTTGACAGTATTAATCATTATTTTATATTATTGTTTATAACTACAACAACAATACCTATGTAATCCAAATATAATAATAGGACAAATGAGCAGATAGTGAAAATAATTAAATATCCAATATTAACCAATATCTCTTCTAATACTGTGCATCACTAATAAAATAAGTTGCTTGCAAAATAGTGAAATAAACAGCTTGTAAGCTGACTTTAAGTGTGTTTTTACAACTGGGGCCAGTTGCATAAACTTAGCCTTTTCAGTATTTTTCAGTAGAGCAGGTTTGATAACCATTGTCTGGCATGTACTTCGGTATTCAGTTGGTATGACAGCAAACCAGCCTCTCGTGAAAAAACACGTCATTTGACAACATATAAAGCTTTTCTAAAGCGTTTTCCACAGGGCATTGTTAAGTTTTACCAGTAAAACCGAAGAAATACATGAATAAAAGACTGAAGCTGGCATCTTTTCCCCTGAGTCACCGCATATTTACAGCTAGCGCTAGTCCTCGCCATGCTGTTTACCTTGATGAAGCAAACAGACCATAGTACAGAAGCAAAAAATACAATCTGCAAGAAGACCTGAGGTGGGTGGAAGCAGACTTTTAATAAAATCCCAAAACAGCTTTGGATAACAGCCTCTGCTAAACGACTAATTACTACTGCTAATGCCGCTAATATTTCTAAATGCGCACATCGTCTTCGAAAAATACGTAAAGCACTGAAAAATTCATCAAAGGATTCGGTGCATTCCGCATGTTATATCACATTCCCTTCAACAAATTCCTTAATGTTTCCCACAGAGAGCATCTTTTAGTTGAGTCATGCTAGTTCTAAGCATTTTTGACACGAGTGCTTAGTCATGCATATCACGCAATGTTGAACTGTGACTACCGGCGCACCGCTTCATGACGGCCCTTCAAAGGAAAACAGAAATCACGCCGTGTGTGTGTGCTGTGTTTTCAATGCACCTCTCAAGGGATCCTCAGATGTTAGTGCTAAATTATGCTCTTCTGGTACTTGACAGCATTTTAAATTCCAACAAAGCAATGAACTTAAAAGCCAAGTCAGTTACATGGAAATGTCAACTCAGTAGGATCCATTAAAAGTGCACCTGTGCATCACCGAAAGCAAAAACTAGAAATCACGGCAAATTATATTCAATCTTCGACTTCATCCACGAAACACGTGCAACAACAAATAAATAGCTGCTTTGTATTATAGACTTGTACATTAGCTTTTTAGCACATTTGGTTAAACTATTTTAGTTTTTAATGTGGCTCTGCTCTACTAAATCTGCTGAGGACTGAATACTGCATTCATGCTCAAATCCATTCTATAATCTTTGCATTTAGCAGTGCTAATATTGTGCGTTCAACACTTTTGAGCACGCTGTTTGAAAGGCTGGAGCCTTGCAAACTTGAGATAATTATGTACACATTAGGTCTTTAGTCAGCAGTTTGGGACATCAGCGGAAGGCCATGTGTGGTTTCACAATTTTCAGCAGACTATATTAAAATGAGATTTAACAAAAATAAATAAATAATTAAAAGACAGCACCTATTGCAGAAGGGAGATGTCATTTATTTTAATCTAAGTGGGCTTTTTTCCTTCAGTATACTAGAGTGTATTTTCTTCACATTAAAAGCAAAACCAAAGCTACTGAAAATTCTTATCGCCAAAGGGGGAGAATGGCTCATTAAACACCCATTTAAATTGTGATACATTATTATATAGCTGTTGCAGCAGAACTTACCATTTAATAGCTTATACCTGGGTTTTCAGAAAAGCTGAAATAGTAAAATAATTCTGTATTATCTTTATACAAACACACATCGAAATGTATGACTTACTGTATATAATGTACATGCTTGTCCTGTAAACACAGTTCAGTCAAAATGTAATTGTATTGTACAGTTAAGCGTTGCTTTATTGTGTGTTATTTATGCGTTCACTTGTTTTCCAACAGCTCAGCTGATTTGCATTGAGACTATGTGAATAATTAGCGTAGCGTAGCATTGCAATAGCGTAGTATGGCTAACACTGTTCCCATTTTCCCTTACTCTGCGTGGGGTGAGTAAATAGCGAAATAATAATGCGTTTCTGAAGACGATGAGAACATCTCAAGATTTGTTTTTAGCATTAGCATTAGACATTTAGCATGCTACGATGCGTTACTTGCTAAAGGTTAGCTGTAAGTGATTCAGTAGCCTTAACTGGAGTATGTTTCATTTTAATGTCGTTTTCTCAATTCCCTTAGGGTTTGCCACACACAATATGAGTAAAATTTAAAGTTCATAAGTTTATGACACCCAAACCCTCATGACAAAATGCTACAGTAATTTATAGTAATTAGTATTTAGTATTTTTGAACCATACTATAGTGTGTTATATATTATAGAATTTGTTAATGAATCCTAAAGCATGCTGTATTATTAACTATAATGAACTGAGAAACTGTAATAAATACTGTAGTACAGTATTGAGTAAAGTAATTTTTTTATATTACTAAATTGTTGTGGCCACAGCAACTATAGAATTAGCACAATAAATTAATTCAAGTACTTTACTATGGTATGGTTCACTGTAGTAGTTACTACTATAAATTACTGTAGTATTTGTTTCATGTCCAGCTAATGTCAAACTATGATGGACAGCTTAACTCAAATGAAGTCCATACACACATCTCTGTTTAATTGCGAATATGCTTGTTTCTAAAAACCACAGGGTTTCTAACTCCAGACAAGGACGCAATGTACTATTTACGAACATCTATACCGCCTAATCCTACTGTGCAGGAAGACCTCCCCGTCCTATTACATACTCTGCTCTCAGTTCATTCCTTCTCATTCCCAGAGCCGTCCATCCTCCGGAGCCGCAGTTAAGATGATGAAAAGCAGAAAGGAAAATGAAGTCACTGTAATGAAAGATAAACAAAAGATTTCTGCAGAGAACAAAGATGTGGCCCAGACTTGACTGGAAGACAACAGAGAGGAGAAGCTGTGGTTAAACTCTCTCTCCCTGGAGAAACAAAGAGGAACTTCAATTAACCCCTGTGAGGGTCCTTTACTGGTACTGCATCAAGTGCACCGCGTCCCCTCAGCCATTAATTAAACGCAACCATTGCTGGAGCAACAATAAAATTGGTCTCAGTTCAGCAGCGAGGGCCAACTTCAACAGCACATCCTGAGAAACAGCGGAGGAAAGTCATATAAAAACATCACCTGGTGCGTCGCTAGAATAAACACTTGACTGGTTTTAACTGATTTAAACGTTTTTCATTCGAAGGCACAAAGACATTTCTGAACAAGTCAGGTCTTCTGGCAAGAGATTAATTAATAGCAACCTGGAGGAGAACGTGTTTCTATGTGAGTCATGCATAAAATAAAAGACGATGTAGAAATATCTCTACACAAAACTAAAATATTAATTTGTTTGTATTGTATATGGGCAAGTATGTGAACATCACACTCATTAGGGCAGGTTCACCTGGGTATATTTTATACAGTATGTAATGTCCTACCTGGTCTCATGGCATAAATGTACATTGGTGCACTTTTGTAGCAAGAAATTAAATACGTAACAACAATTGCATATTGCTGCAGTTTCTAAAAGAACTAAACACTAAAGTTTCGATGAATAAATTCCGTGAAGAATATCATGTTATGACTTTAAAACAATACAAAATGCAGTGGAATTTGAAAACTGATGCTTCTGAATGTTAGCATCAAACATATCTAGCTTCATATCTATGGGTTTTCATAGATGGTAGGTTTGTTCGGTAGCTTGACAAAATTTCAAAATCTGTGTAAAAGGAAGTTCAAATGACATTAACAAACGCGTTTTTATATCACTTTTGAATTTGTTGACAACATTGGGTAGGTCTAGTGTTGGATTTGGTGTAGGGCATATTTCTTGATAGAGCAATAGGTTTTATCAATAGGAATTCGGAACCACCGCAATATGTACCTATATTAACATAATAAAAATATACCAGAGTTCATGTACTGAACCTGTGTTTTAGAGCCACTCATTGGTCATTTCTGTTTGAAACTGCAGCGCAATGTGTAGTAAGGCACGTAAAAACGCTGATGCACAAAAAGTGATGCACAGAGATACATTTTTTTTATGAGGCCAGGTTGGTATTTGGTCAATTATGTGTGTGCATGTATTTATGTATACGGTATATATTAAAAGTATTTTTGCCCATTGTTGATAAGTTTAAGAAAGTATTATAAAACTTGTACATCTTTGCATTCAAGTGTGCATTTTTCTATTGTTAATTGTTAGCTTCCATCTGTTCTTCTGCAGCTTGTATGCCAGCGTTCTAATTTTAAATAGAAAATAAATACTGCATTAAATGTTCCCAGATCGCCTACATACATAAAAACTTTGAAGCTCCCTTCCAAAATAATTCAGCACTGTGATTTCAAACAGACTGATTCAGGTGCTGTTTCATATTCACACTCACAGAAAGAAATCCATGTGCGCCGACGAACGCATATAACAAGAATGCATGTAAGACCCATATCTGATGTTTATTTAATATATTAAGAAATGCAGTAAAATCTAACCTTAATAATATCACACAAGCTAGGTCAATGTTTTAATGAAATCGTGCAGATACCCTTTTCAGCATACTTGAATATTGTGGGGGGTTTTTCAATATAAAAGGATAGGTATTTGCAGATAAAGTAATGTAGTGAATTGTTGGTAATGCAATGTTGTAATTCAACAGTTTGCAAAGTATCAGTTTTTTTAAATAAATTAATTAATTTTAATAGTAATCATATACATCTGAAATTAAACCATGAATAATAATAATAATAATAATAATAAAGCAACCATAATATTTATTATAAGAGCTACATGAATATGATATTGCTTTCATAAACAAAACAAGTTATGTTTTGGCAAAAAGTTGGTTAATTTTTTTTTCTGCCACACACACACACACACACAAAAAAAACAGTTCAAATTAGAACACTTTATATTAAATTCCTAATCAAAATCATTATATTTTATATGATAACTGTAAATGAGTATTGTGGTGCACATCTGTAACACTGGCTGACTGACATGAGAGTAAAGATTATAATCTCATATCTCTAATGACAATCAAACGTCCTTCCAGTTTGGCATCTTCTTCTCAGATAAACATCGCGATTGATTGCAGCTCATGCTGAGATGAACGCTCAAGCAAGGGCATCAAAGAGTCATCAGCCCACGCTACAGGAATGATGTGTATAACACAGTTACATGCACAAACGCACACACACACGCATTACTCCGGCATGTTGTGCTCTGATGAATTTATTCTCGACTTGTGGGTGACTCTAAGGGCCGCCCGTTCCTTGGTAACGCCACAGAGAGCTTACGGATTTATCATCCAACTTCGAAATACTTGTACTCCTGAAGCAGCTGGAGAAACAAGCCACTTGACTCACGTCAACTTCTATGAACTTAATTAGACAGTTCATAAAGCCTGGCAAGCCTTCTGCTTTCGCGCGCCGCCCGGCTCCATCTGAGAACATGACAACAGACTATTTTTAACTTTTCAAGACAACAGCTGTGTAACTTAAGGTCTCGTTAAACACTGCGCGCTATTAAAACATAACTGCGTAGGCTTTTACTATCAAAAAAAACATCATGAACTGAACTGAATAGTTATGATCACTATACAGTCACTTATCTTCATTTTTCCTTCAAACATATACAGAAAGATATTTTTTAAACTGTATATTAGCACACAGCTTCTGTGAAAGTGTGTGGTACATGGCAGAAAGCCCACAAAATTTACTCCGACTGTACCATTAGCAGATTTGAAACCGGCTTCATCAAATTTGAATGACTTGAATCTTTTCACTCTCTGCAAAGTGACTGCTTTCAAATATTCAGTGAACTCAAGACACCTGTCCAGACCAAGTTAGGCATGGAAACATGCACGATTTTAAAAGAGAACAATGCACCTCTGTGAACATCTTAAAAATACAGCACAGGGACCTTCTGCAGTTTTTGTGTTCAGAAGATCGGATGTTTTATGGACTGTTCAGCTGCTATACAATTCCAGCAGGTGTTAAAACAGTGTCAGACAAGTGTTTGATTTGACTTAACACCAACATAAAAAAGCAACAATACCAGTCTTACACTAGTGAAGCACAAAAAAAAGTATTTAGACTGTATTTTATTACAGATTTGCTCCTTACTTTATGCATTATAATAATCACGCAATGACAAAGTCTATGCTGACAGATAATTTACAGATTTTATTTATATCTGATTACTTTTTACATTTCAGAATTACTGTGCTTGCATAGTTTCTATACATTTATATAGTGTTTTTATTGTATTTAAGTGTGTGTATATATATATATATATATATATATATATAAGCAAATACATACAGTACATACGTGCATGCGCGCACACACACAATAAAAATAATGAAAATACACATGTATATAAATTCATATAAATTCCATTATACAACTTCTAAACATCCCTGAGATTGTATTTATTTGATCAAAAATATAAAAAACATGACTTTAAAATTGTACCAAAAGTAACAATTGCACTATTAATTGAATACATTTTAAATGCAATGCTTTTTATAGCCCAATTAATTCCTGTTATGCAAAGCATCATTCCTCCAGTCTTCAGTGTCACATGACTAAATAATTCTAATATGCTGATATGATACAAAAAGCATAAGCCTCTGACGACAAACCTTGAGGACTTTCTTTAAGGTGAAACCAGTTTAATTTTATCACTTTGTGAAAAATAGGAGGGAATAAAGACTCTGGTGCCTGATTAGACTTTTTGGAGAGGTTCTTAAGCCTTTATTGTGGCCTTAAAAAAGCTGACGTTTCATTCTGTCTCCGGGAAATAGAGGTCGCCTTAGTGTTTGGCCTGATTTCTCAGTGGGTTTAATTACAGCCTTAGGTCTGTTAGACCCAGTGTAATCTGTCCTGGCTCAGAGTAAATACTTCATCTAAAACTGCATCTACACACACGCACACACACGCATCTCCAGCCTGAAGTGGTGAGCAAATTGAAATAAATTGGGGATTTTTCATTTTGCTTGGCACTGAAAATCATCCTGTAGCCAATGCCGGCTCTTTGTCAGGGAAAATCAATACGTTAATGATGGCGCTCGTCCATTCGCACGGATAGCTTAGCAAATGAGAGTTAGAAGAATGCAAATGCATACGGGGTTCATTCAGTGTTGCTTGGAGAGCTGTGCACAGGTGAAAGTGCTCTATATTTTCACTCACACATACTGTATAAACCAGCACACTTTAACAAATAAACCTGTGAGGACATGCATACATATGCACATACATAAATGCTTTTTTTTTGCTGACTGGCCTCAAGGTCTTTCCACAGGATTTTCATGGACATTTCAAGGTTTGGATAGTTAACAAGGGTGGGGGGGAAATATTGACTGTACACTTAAACTGATCTGTAGGTCATGCTGTTTTCTGTTGAGCTGGGAAGACACTTCACTTGTTTCAAATGGGCAGTTTTATGAATTACTTTAAATTATGAATTATGAATTACTTTAAAAAGCCTTATTTACATACACAGTCAAAACAAAAATAATAAACACCAGATATATTTTTGATATTGGGTGCAGGACACTATACAGTAGGTCATTTATGTAAGTGAGGATAGCAAAATAAAGTAAACTGTGACATATTATACCCCCGAAAAAATCTGTAAATTGAAAAAATGTTGGACCAAAATTCTTCAGACACTTTGACCTGACCATGGTTTGTTTAAGTGTTTTTCTTTAATTGCTGACGCAATCTATTCGTTCCACAGACTGAACACAATTAAGCGTTAAATACCTAAATTGGTATTGGATTACTCTGTACTTCATTACATACATTTCTATCTGTTATCTGACATTATCAAGACAAATCTGTTCTGACACTGACAGTTTCACTTTGAGTTCTTGTCATATTTTATTACCATTTGCTAACGCATGGCGAACAAACTGAGATAATGTGAGAACTGTTGAAGATCTCTGAGCTTTTGACTGTATGTGTTTTTTTTTTTCTTCATAAAAACTGACCTAAACCATTAATATTTCCAAATAAATGCATATTAAATTAAAATAGGACTCAAAAAGACTTTATGGATAGGAAAGAAATAGAATTGAGAGCTTGTAAACTTAAAATGAATTTAAACTAATTTAGAATTGAATCAAAGTTTGAATTTAATTTAATCAAATTGGAAACAGGCTTGAGAACTTGAAAAGTGAAATTAAATCTAACTTGATCATATTACAAAAAACATTAGTTGAGATAAACACATGATAATAAAAAAATAAATAATAATAATAAAAAATTTTCTCTAACGGTATGTTGAAATAACCTGGAATCAAATTGAGAGAGTTTATGAATAGGAATCTAATTAAATGAATTAGAAACAAATTGAAAACGGAACTGAATGCTTGTCAATCAATAAAATTAAAATCAAGAGCTTGTAAATTTAAATATAATATAAATTGAAATCAGAATCAGAGAGGAATTTAGAGCTTGTGATTTTTTTTGTGTACAAAAATCTAAACAAATTGAAATTAGAATCAAAAGCTTAAAAATTAAAATGAAATCAAATCAAAATGAAAAAAATTAAAATCAAAATAAAACAGTCTAAGAATCAGTAGCAAATCTAATTGAAATTCTAATCAAAATTGAATTGAAAAGTTGTGAATCAGAATAAAATTTAAATTAAATCAGAATGATATAGAATAAAAACAAATCAAATTGGAATTAGAAACAGAATTGAATCAAAAGCTAGAGAATCATAATCAAATCAAATTGAAATAATCAGAATTTAATCGAGAGCTTGTGAATCAAAATTAAACCAAACTGAATTGAAATGGAAATCAAAATCAAATTGAGAGCCTGTGATTCAGAATCACATCGAAATCAAAACTGAAATGGAAATCATAATAAATCAAGTGCTTGTGAAATAAATCGAATCAAATAGTGAAATCTGTTCCATCAACACACAGATTTCACAAAACATCTCATTTGAAACTTGTGCAACATCTGACTCTCCTTTGGGTAAATCATTTATGATGAAAACCTCCGGAAACCTGACAGCAAGAAGTCAAATGATACCTCAGAGGAACAGGCCGGTGTTCACCCACGTCAGAACAAGACAGACACGCCGACCAATCAGCGTGATGAGGTGAAACGAGCGGCGCCACGAGACCAACAAAGTCGTCACCTCCATAAAAGACGAGTCATTTACAAGAACGAACATCAGTCACTGTCATGTGTGGGCAAGCCGGGCTGCATTGTAATGTCAGAGTGATGTCTGACTTCAGCAGGAAAGCCACAGTGGCAGTGACAGAGCTTGCATTGAAACTGACAGCGTGAGTTAGTCCATCAGAACTCCGGAGGATGTGGAGCTGACAGTCGAGGTGCCTCTGTGCTTTCACCCGCTATCACTTACATCGCTGTTAACAAAACTCCTGTGTTACAGACACACATTGTTTTGATGTCATTTCAGAAATACAGAGTCTATATTGAAGGAACAGTGATAATATTGACTAAATTTTATTATTATTTTTATTAGTTTATTTATTTTCATAAATGCGAATGTATATCTAGAACTGAAAACTTTATGAGAAACCTCCAACCCAAATATAATAAATGTGATACTGTATTATGAAGAAAATATATCTGTTTTTCACTGTACAAAACCCAAAATAAGTGATTGAATTGATCAAATATTTACATATGTTAGATTTAAGTTATATTTATAAAATAATATTATGAATTATAAAACATTTATATACTGTTCTTTTAAAATCCTGTTTCAGTCTCCACAAAAGCATCAAGAACCACAACTGTAATAAAATTTCTCTAAATGACTGTATTTTCGTTCAAATACCTGCAGCTTTGGTAAAACATCTTTTCAAAACATTTCAAAAAATCTTATTGAGTCCAACTTTTGAACAGTGGAGTAAATATTTTCAATTTGAACTATGCTTTATAGTTTATCCATTTGAAATTGATTGGATTGTGAAACAAACAAACAAACAAACAAAAAAAAGAGACAAGACTGCACAAGGCTGACCACAAACAAAAATATAAGCTGTATGATAATTGAAAAAAAGCAATAATTATAAAAAAAAGGGGGGGAAAAAGTATACATATATGTATTATATATATATAATAACTCTATATAATAGAGTTCATATTTTAATTTTTCTTTAGAAATTGGTATTTCTTTCTGTATAGATTTCTATTTAAGTATTTCTCTGTATATGAAATATGAGAATTAAAAATTAAAAGACTGAAATACAAATGAATTCCCTGAATAATAAAGTATGACTAAACAGCATAAAATGATTGACTTGCTGATTATAAGTTTAAAACAATATAGTTCAGAGCAAAATTTTGAGTTAAACACAAATACATAAGCAGTTTGAGCATGTACCGTAGGTAAACCGTACAACGTTTAACAACCGGCGAGCTCACTGAAATATTTATACCCATGAAGAAAATGCAAGTGATTTTTTTTTTTTTTACTAATGTTTCACTCTCGTGGAGCACAAACTAAATTTGATTTCACGCTCACTTTAACTTCAACAAACACAGGCAGTTCAAAATGCAAAGGACAGAATTGCTAAAACATGCATTACAGTAGCTGAAATATCCAAGCTAGCCTGAAGAATATGAATATATGTGGGACGCCTAGCCTTGAACACAAGTCTCCTTGGCAACTGCACACCTGTGGAGAGTCTAAAGAGAGAGAAAGACAGGGATTGAATCACTGCCAAGACAGTGAACAGTGATCTGGAAAGGGGGGATGCTATGCAGACAGAAACACAAAGACTGTCCTTTAGTGTATTGCATTTAGATGTAGATGCATTCAGAGGACGGAAAAATGAAAGCTTAGGCTGCATTTGACGAGGAGGCCGACTTTCACATATCGTCATTATCACAGTCATTATCCTCAAAGAGCGTATCAAGGTTTACTGTTAATCCTGTTGTGTACGAAACACTCTAATTCAAAAAGCAATTCTTTGACTGAGAAGCCATCTTATTTTAATGTACTAGTGGTTTTATTAGCTGAGAGTGAATTGAGAACACACTCTCAATTACAATCACAACATGCGCAGCGATCAGAAGGAAAATCACTTTCTAGACTCAAAAACGGATGGCGTTATAAAAGACACAGCGACAGGTACATCGTAAGGGGGTTGATTCCAAAGACCTCTTGCGTGATTTTTACGGAGGGGTTAAGGTAATCACATTTTATGGCCACAAAATGTACATTTTACGGTATGAAACTGTAATTTACAAACAAGAAAATTTGAACGTAAATTCAACGCTTTTTTGTACCTTTAACTGGAAACCAACATACTGTGATAATGATGGTAAAAGAGAAAGCCACATGAAGAATCATGAAAGTTTAATAAGTTGCATCTCCACAAGCAGAAGTAAATACTAATATACAGTAGAAGGTCATTCACACAAACACAAAACACCATCCTGGTAACTTAAATAATGCAATAAACATTCATTAAACATCAGAAGATGCAACATAAAGCCCACAACATGATTATTTAAGCAAAATAATTTCAAATGTGGAGAGTCACCAAGGGAATTCTGGGAATATCAGTTTACGGTTTTTGACTGTAAATTATACATTGATTTTTCCCTGTATATGGTATGAGAATTGTATTTTGAGTTTTTGCAAGATTTTACAATTTAAATTACACTTATTTTTTACAGTCTAGACCATACAAGATGTTGAATGCGATAAAACACGATGTGACATCGGTTATATAGCACTGTTATATAGCACAGTCTGTTATATAGCATGTTATAAAGCACAGTGTCCATATGCTCCACTGACTACAATAGGAATGCTATTTATCCATCAGATTGGAACTTAAATGTCTGACATACAAAGTGGCACGAGGTCGAACTGTCCCAAAAGTCATTTAATGATCTAGAACAACCTGATAGCAGTATTCATCCCACATATAGCCACTGGCTGCTCTAGCTGCTCCTGTCACATCCTAAAACGTTTTAGTATTTTCTGATTGTAAAAGACTGACATGATGTTAAATAAAACATATACTGTATACCGTTCTTTCCTTTGTTATTCAGATTTTAGAGGGCATTATTATTATTTCAAATGAAAAACCTTTAATTGGTTCACTGAATCAGTATGTCAAAAACAACCCCGCAAATGGGTTGATGTATAAAAAGCCGACAAGCTGCATCAAAATGTGTTTATCCAGTATTTACCCAGCGCTGGGTTGCCAAATAACACAAAAATGGTTGTTTTTAACACAACATTTTTTCTAAGTATGTTCAGTGCTTTTTAATCTCTATTTAAAATTATGGATGACTTCACAGAGCCTTTAGCAGCTAACTCTAAAAAATGTTGGGTTAAATACAACCCAGCGCTGGGTAAAACACAGACAAACCCAGCGATTGGGTTGTTTTAACCAACAGTTGGGTTGAATGTTTAACCCAACCTTCTGGGAACTAACCCAACCGCTGGGTCAAAACACGCAATTGCTGGGTTTGCCCATATTTTACCCAGCACTGGATTGTATTTAACCCAGCATTTTCTTTTTAGAGTTGGCCGTGAAAGGCTCTGTGAAGCCTCTGTTAACAGAGATGAAAAAACACTGAACACACTGAAATACAATTTTTGAATTGTATTTAACCCAGCATTTTTTAGAGTGAGTGCATTCAAGTATTGTATTCTTTGCATTTCCTTTGGAACTAACTAGCTTTCTCAGGGTAATTTCACTGTCTATCTTTTTAAACTTTGTCTGGGACAATGTCTGTTAAAATGCTCTCTAGGTAAGCAGCATACTAAGTATTGCAATTTTCCCACATTTTCCAGTCATTTTAACAGGAATCCATGCAATCTGTAAGGGTTTTGATATCGCAAATGGTTCAACAGAAATCAGCTTGATTTGAAACTTCTGTTTGAGCTATATAGGGCAATATTTGGTTGACATACAACTATTTGAAAATCTGGAATATGAGGATGCAAAGAAATTGAAGAAAAATCCATAATTTGACCCATACAATGTAATGCTGGCTATTGCTACAAATAAATAACTTGTTTTGTGCTCAACGGTCACATATTGAAAAAATGGCCCTAATGTATCGAGACTAAAGGAGCAAACGGTTTCGGTAGGCAATTAAAGTCTATATATTTGTGCTTAAAAACATTAAAATATATGTCTTTTGTTCAAGAGGGTGAGTACAAAGGGTCGTATTAAACTGAATACGATACACACAGGTCCACTTGAGCTTTTATTAACAGTATTCGTCTGACCGTTACCACTTGAACTACATTACCACTCGGTTAGGAAGGTCTTGCATTAGTTGCATTAGTTTATTGCATATGAAATCACACACCTGTAAAGCATACTGAACTGAAGTGCATGCCAAGAAGTCTCTTGAGAACTGCACTGCGTAATCACTGTGAATTTTTGTAAGTGCAGTGAGGCTTGCACAATCTTTCATCAGACAGTTCTCGGGAAAATGCTGAATTATAGTACAATGATTTATCTAAGTGTGTAATTCTCACTTAGCCAACCATTTTACTTCCAAAACTAAGCTTTGAATAAAGAAACGACAAAGCCTGGAGGGACAAAAAGCATTAGAGAAAAGAACACATTTCACTTTGCATTGTTTTATTGTGTCAAGTAATAAGAGCGACAGTAAACAAACGCAGCCATTCACGCAACGCTCTTTTCATTTAGATAATTAATCGCTAATTACAAAACAAAAGGATTTTGCTATTCATTAGATAACAGCAGCAGGACTGTATGAAAGGTGACATATGGGGTTAAAATGCCCTGATAAGAAATTACACTCTGCGATGCTAATTTTGAAAGCCCTGTGTGATGCCAAGAGTCTAGCTGCGATGTTGCCATGACAGCTAAAAGGCAAATGGAAGAACTAATTAATGAGCTCTACGGCCGAAAACCGTGATAAATTACAAAGATGAATTACATCTCCTGAGGAGAAGACATATAGCAGCACTCACGGCACAGGAGAGTACAGGGAAAAATCTCTGAAACTTTTGATTGCATTGCATTTAATGAATGTTCTTAAAGGACTCAACTTTTTCTCTACTGCTTTTTTTCCGTAACAGAGAAGGAAAAAAAGTGTATGTATATAAAAAAATAATAAGAAAATGAAAAAAAAAAAATCCCCATTTTCTTTTCAAAAGCCAGTAAGGTCAAACAAACAGAGACTACAAACAAACAACAGATTGAGGTGAATTTTCCACAAGTCCCTTTTTATCTGCAAGTGTAGAGTGTCAGGCAAACAAACCAGGACTTTAAATCCCTCATAAAACGTTTCAATTAAAAGTTGCTCTGTGCAATTAGGTGAGGCACTTTCTGTGACATTTGCTGTAGGAGACAATAAATCTGTCAATCACATTGTTTTTCTCCTCTTGTAATATTCAAGCCACAGCTGATGGAAAACCGGCCACATTTATATTTACTCAAAAATTTAAATTCTGGTATTAATTACTCAACTTCATTTCGTTCCAAGTGGTTCAATCGTAGTGTTATCAAGCTACGGGAATAAAAAAAATACCACTTTATTGAACAATTTCTTCTCTTTCGTGTCAGTCTTCGATGTCTGTTTTGTGCATTTGGTCAATGAAACACAAAAGGAGATGATTTGAGGAATGTTAATGCTGCTCTCTTTCTTACAATGTAAGTGGATGGGGACTAGGTCTGTCAGGCTTCTAAATGGACAAAAAAACACCATAAATAAATATAATAATATAAAATAAATAAATATATACGTATTATAAATTTGTTCTATATGACATGCACTACGTAAAATTATAATATATTTAATAAGAGGTTCTATAAAATCAAAAACTGTAACAGGACATGTGATTTATATGTACAGATTTTGACAGAGAAAAAGAGTATTATAATTTTTATTTTACATAAATATATAAATAACATAAATTAAGCTCACATTTGGTGTTCTATCATTGAAATAACGATTTCTTCTTGTTTTTTTTACTAGTTATGCATATTATCAGTTATGTTGCATTATGTTAAATTATGTTTTGTCATATTAGATTAGGTATATTATATATAAGTAATGTTTTATATATATATAACTGCTAGCCAAAGCCACCATTTAGTTTGTGTTTCAGAGCATCACGGACATTATTTCTACTTTTGTCTTCCGCAAAAAAAGAATGTCAGAGAGGTTTGTAATTGATGACATAAATTTTTTATGTTATACAGTAAGCTTTATAGTATGAAATACACACACTAAGTAGTGTCCCCAAGTGTTCTGTATCCAGCATGTTGAGGACAGAACAGATGGAGTGGAAGGGAAGCAGCACAGAATGACCCAATCCACAGGAAGCTAGTAGTCAAATAACAGCCTGCGGAGAGAGAGCGCGTGAAAGCAGATATGTGCTACGCAGGGCCACTTAGGCTTTCTAAGATCATTCCTCTCAGGCGTTAGGTTTTACCGATCCTGGTTAAATTGGGTCTTTCAGCCTCACGCTGGAGAGCAGTTCGATCTTTTTCAGTCAGATCTTAATTCAGCAACCAACGAAAACAACGACGGAAAGAGAAAGCAAGCAAGCGAGACCTCTGATATGGGCAGCACCTTCAGGGAAAGTGGAAGTTTAAATAATTGGTTGTTGCTATCACAATTGCCGGCTTCGGTCTGGTTCAGCAGATTGCAGGTGAACTTTGCACCAGAGATGGGCGATTTGGCGGATATGTGATATTTCGCTGTTAATATAATGCACTTTTATGTCACCCATGAAAACAACTAGCGGTTTCTCAGAGTTAAAATGTTGAGTGAATTTGAAGGCTATCCCTCTACACATTATAACTGTCATTTTCAAGCAATTTTTTCATGTGAAATCATTCTAAATTGTCGATTCGATGCTCAAGAAAGAAAAGAAAGAAACATTTTTGCAGTGTATTTTAGTATTTTGTTTGTTGTTTATAACATTGCAGTCTTTTTGTCATTTTTTTTATTTGATTTAACGTATAAAACCTTTCCAAATTTCAAATAGTAGTGTACATACTTTTTACCACAAACTTTCTAGGCTAAGAGGTTTAGCCAGTTTTTCTTTTTTTTTTATTCCCAGTAAAACCCACTTCTCGCAAAGCTCAAAAGACAATATGGCTCTGAGAATTGGGGTTAATAAAAGCTGGATGAGATATGAAGATATTTAACTTCTTTGAAGATATTTACCTTCCATCTGCTCTTGCTTCAACCATGAGGGGGATTCAACCCAAGAATATTTGATTTAATTCGAGGCCATTAATAGCATTACATCACATTACATATCCTGCAGTGAGGCACATGGAATCCATTACATGTGCAAAAATGACTTATCTTTGAGTGCTTGAACTCTACACTAATAGACTACATATGAAAGGTGTAAATAATGGAATATCAAACCAACAGAAACAGT
>JAUMHP010000084.1:8866466-8881116 GCA_032361065.1 Enteromius trimaculatus
TATGGCTGCCCACTGCTCCGGGTGTGTGTTCACTGTGTGTGTGCGTGTTTGATCACTTCTCACTACTGTGTGTGTGCTCTTGGATGGGTTAAATGCAGAGCACAAATTCCGGGTATTGGCCACACGTCACATCCTTTCCTTTAAAATTATAAACATTTTAAGATGAAATGTATTATTTATCAGTTTCACAGAGTTGACATCTGTCAGTCATCCGAACTATTACTTAATATAAATTATATTGTATTATTTTATTTTATAAATAATTTCAATTAATTTTAAAATGTTACATAATTTCTACTTTTAATTGAACCATTTTAACTGTGTATAAAAGAATGTGTTTTACTAATGTGGCTATCCCATTTAGTATCCAACCCCGCCTTAAACGTTAAAAAATATAGCAAAATTATAACATTTCCATTAACTGATGTTAAGTGACTAAAACATAATTCATTCCTCTTGATGTCATGGTGACTTCATGGCGACAGAGGTTTATGTTAGGGATGTCTCGATCCGATCCGAGTCACTGAATATTGAGTATCTGCCCATACTGGCCTCAATCCGATACTTGTATACTCCTACAGCAATGTATGTTCGGTGCACATAGCAGTTGTCTAAATGAATCCAATGTATACTGAGTTGTGCAGAGAGTAAAGGAAGTATATGTGGGATGATACAATCTATCTCTGTCTCTGTATTTATACAGTATATGTACACACTGCATACAGACATTGGCAGATGTAAACATGACATTGTAAAGAGTCTTTGTGGTCACAATATATACAATAAACATATACAATAATTGCAACGTTAAGTGGAAATATAGCCAGAGAGCACAAAGTTTGCAGAATCAGAATGCAGTTTGTCAGTCAAATACAATTTGTCGGCGCCATAATGCAGGGTAAATGAAATGAAAATGAGGCCAGTCAGACCAAACTCTGCAGATTATTATCACTCAAAGGAGGGATTTGGAAAAATGAATCGTTGAGTGAATCGTTTGGGAGTCGTTGAGCAAGTGAGGTAAAAATAAAAGCATATTATAATACAATGAAAGTGCTTTTGACCTTGCATGCATGTCAACCTGTTGTTGACTCACAAAAAACTAAATATGAACCTTTCATTGCCCGTAATAGGGGCACTTTAAAGAACGATCATGTGATTTTTAAGTTTCCATTGAAATACATTGCAATGTATTTATTTTTCGAATTGCAAAGTGAACGAGTTGACGTCTTTTGTTGACGGAATCATTGACGTCATTCTATTAGGGCATATTTTTTATTTGCTCAATTTGAAGACTAATGGAAACACAGCAGATGATGGATACAGATGCACCGTTAAAGCTCATATTCCATTTTAAAAACGTAACATACCACTGCTGCGCTATTATACTGCATAACCAACATCAAAGAAAGAGGAGGAGTAACTCAGCCATCATCAAATCTTTCAGCGAGTCGAAAAAGTGGTAACGCAGCAGAGATGCCCGAGCATTAGCTTTTCACTCCAAAAACAAGAACCTGAGGCAGGGAGCAACTTTAATTTCTCCCAAAACGCAATTTAGAGACATTCTGTCCACAAAGATAATGCACTAATTAAATTCAATGCGTGCAAAGTAATAACCATTTGAGATAATTCCATTGCCAAGGAAGACAAGGAGTCCCAGCACAAAAAAAAAATGGCAATAAATAAATTACCCACCATTAAATACGTTTCGCATATTGACTAGAAATTAGGAAGTGAGCAGCGATCAAGACACACATTGCCACATTGCGGTACAGACCTTCCCTCAACAGGTTACCCAGGCAACAACGAGAGTTCAGACGGCTGAATGAAGAGAGTATAAATGCACTCATGCCTGACAAATACAACACTAATGATACATTAGAAAGTCCAAACATCACGTGTGGAGCACAGCTGTATCGATTCAGTGTTCACTGAAAGAATTGAGGTGGAAGCTTACACACACACACACACACACACGAGGACATACAAAGTACTGAGTACCATTGAGCTGCTGCAATGAAATTTCAGCAAGATAGACTAGAGTGCTGCATCCTTTTTTCACTTCGATTTTTAGAGCGTCTTTAAATTCTGACTTCTGTAGGTTGATAATTTAATTTCCATCAATTAATATTGCATCCCTTCATTCCAGACACATTATATCACTATAGATATCCAGCATGATATTTTCCCTATTGAGAACTGTGTTTTTTTTTTTTTTGAGTGGTGTATATGTGACCCTGGACCAAGGGTCGTAAGTGTTAATTTTTTGAAATTTAGATTCATACATCATCTAAAAAGCTGAATTAGTAATCTTCAGATTGATACATGGTTTGTTGGTATAGGATAATATTTGACCAAGATGCAACCATTTGAATAGGGGCATCTATTCTAATATTAGTCCGTTTCATTCTTATTCCATCTGAATGTCAGCAGAGACCATGTCAGCTACAGTAGAAGAGTTCCAGAGATAGATCCCCTCTGAAGACCTCATTGGCCATCAGGACTAGACCACAAGAACCAGACTAGTCCTGTGCTCAGTCTGACCTGTGTTTCAGCCTGGAGTTAAACCACTCCGTGCTGGTTTCATCTGGCCAGAGATGAACTGCCCCTTGTCCCTGACACTGTCACCTTTGCCTTGCTTATTTGGGGACATTTAGGTGATTGCACAGACGTTTTTGGAGGAGAGCTAAACTGGACGATGTCAACACTAAATCATCAATGAACTGATTTTAACTGGTAAAACTTAAATGTCCTCATGCCTTATTGACAAACTATTTTACTGTTTTTCTGTAAAGCTGCGTTGACACAGTTACTATTGTATAAAGTGCTATGTGAATAAAGGTGACTTTATTTTAAATATTGTAACGCCTGGTTCATTTTTTTTCACTTCTGCCTTTTTTAAAGACGTAATTGTGAACAATAGTATTGGTGAATGTTTGTTTGCTAACATTGTTTAGCTCATTAAACAATGTTTAAAGTGAATTTTGCAGCTGTATTACAGATGTTTGACAACTGGAGCTGTAAAGGGATTTTCACCCACAAATTGAATTATTATTTTTTTTCTGTGTCCAAATACGCTGACTTAAGAGTGGTTTCTGGTACAGAGCCACATGTCAATGCACAGACAAAGTATTTATTTTCATGGCGTCTGCTAAAAATGCATGATCCCTCAATTAACTTTCCAAATTTTGCCTCTCCTCCCAGGCTTGAGCTAAATATGGACATGCGTTAACTCTACCTGGGGGGCCATTGTCACTGCTTCAGGCAACCAAATTAGGACGGCAAGTTGGCTAAACGTTCAGCAGCACTTGTGGATTGGATTGCGGTCATGATTGCATAATAGAGCAGGTGGATTCTGTGGCTTCATTTGTTTCCATGGGGATCTTCAGCACTGCAAACAACAGCCTGAGCGCCACGAGCCGCTGACACAACACGTCTTTAGCATGGAGAATCCAGAAATGACACCTGCCACTGGCATTAGCCACTATAGACATAATGAAAGCCAGAGCCCACAGGTGAGTGTCAGCTAATAATGCTTTATAAATATCTGGGTCTAGATGGCAGGAGAGCATTCTGCATTCTTAAGACGGCTTGAGAGTTGTATAGTTCATTTCTCTCTCACACACGGTCTTTTCAGTCAGGGCAGGACTGGAAAAAGGCTCTAAGCTATATTTGAGAGCAGAGAAAAATGTCTTTGGGAGTAAAAGAAACATCAATCTTTATCCGAGTCTCTGGGTAGGGAGTGTTTTTTTTTTTTTTTCTGAGATAGCTGTGAGGTAATGACAGAAGAAGAGGGGGCAAACTCACACAGATAGAAAGTCTGCTGATGCACAAGAAAGACTCAATAACAAGCACTCAATGGCTGGACTTCTGAGATTAACACTTTTTTGCTTAGAAGCTGAATGCCTGATGAAGGTCAAAATGACCAAACATTTTTAAACTACACCAGTGAGCAAAGTCTTTCTTCAGGGTCCAATACTTTTCTGCTGGTTCAGTCACGCCAATAGACCAAAATGTCATTTTAGTCTATCAATATTTCTCCACAACCAAAACAAATTAACTTGAGAAAAAAAGTCAAAATAAAATGTTGAGAAAAAATGAACGAAGGCTTTCACTTTATTTTGATGGTCCCTTTAACATTCTGTTGACTAAGTAAAGTTTATTATAAATCTACTGACTGAGTGTGAGTAGACTGGTAGGGTTAGGGTTAGACTAAGTTGACATGCACTTGCAAAGTTACTTATAATCAGTAGAATGTACAGTACTGTGCAAAAGTCTACTAGTATTTTCACCACCAAAAAATGATTTTAAGTCGATTATTTCTATCTTTTGCGGTAGCGTGTCAGTAGAATACATAAAAAAACGAGTCTTTAATAATAATGTATTAATTGGGTAGATTTAGTGTTACAACAGTAAATCCATTGTAAATATTAATTAGTGGATTGATAAGTACTTTTAACTGATTGTTATTAGTATCACATCACAATGTCCCGAGTTTGAATCCCAGCTTGAGGACCTATCCCGATCCTGCCCCTCATCTCTCTCCCGCTTCGCTTTCTGTCAAATCTACACTCTACTTAACTAAAATGTTTTTTACTAAAACAAAAAGCATGATGACTGATTGTGAGACGGGGCGAGGGTCACATTGTGTCACTCTGGGCAGCCCCTGCTCTTCTTCCTCTGTATTAATCTCAGAGCTTATGAAAATATGAATTGTCTCTAAACGACCCAAATTTTCCAAACCAAAAGGTCTGAAAAGCACGGAAATGAATTTGGGAATTCATTAAAATCCCGGCTATCTCTCGGCCTTAACCTCTATTGTGGCCGTCTAAGAGCAGCCGGTAATTCCCCTAAAGAATATCTTTCTTATTAGAAGCTTAGCATGTTGACACGTTGTCTTAATCTGCCACGGCCGGCTCCCGGCTCCCTCGCGCTCATTAGCATGGCTCCTCTGAAGCGCTGACCTCCCGAGTGTGACAGGGAATTTAATACCAACCGCCATTGGGGAAATGAATTGTAACACTCCTGATACTGATAATAAAGTGAACAGTAGGTGAGCAGAGGAGCGCAAACGGCTGGAGCCGAGTGAATGGATGTGACCTGACTGTAATGAGTCTTCTCCAACTGCTGAGGGACAGAAATATGTTGCTGCCATGGCGACGGCTGCGCTGCATTGTGATGACATAGCTGTTTGTGCTCCGAAGCAAACGTGACTCGCGCGACCAGAGCAGTTACTCGGCAGCGGCTCGCGCTTATTCAGCCCGGCTTTGATATGCAAACTGTAGAATAACCTCACTAAGCAGACCGAATCTGAAAATAGCCTAGGATGAACGTCTTGTGCAGCTTAAAAAAAGTTTTTAAAAACTATTCAAAAATTTTAACAATTCTATTTAATTTAGATTCAGATTTTAATCCAAACTGGATTATTACAAATCTAATAAGAATACATATATAATACAATACAAGAAAAAAAAAAAAAAAAAACGAAATAGAAAATTGTATTAAAATTGTATTTAATTGTAATTAAAATAACTTAATAATAAAATAATGTTGTAATAAATTATGTATACATAAAAATACACACACACACACATATTTAGTTATAATCAAATAACAGCTTTATTTAATTTAATTAATAATTGAAATGATATTTGATTACAATTTTATCTAAACTGGATAATTACAATTTTGATATAAAAATTAATAAATTAAATTAATAAAAATTTTAAAATCAAAATGAAGAAAAACACTAAATGGAATAAAATAGTTTTTTTCTGTATATAAAAACTTAACCATTTTATTCAACACAATTAATTAAAATTACAACTATTTTCACTTTAATTTGATTTTCTAATAAGAATACATATTTAGTTAAACTTAAATATCAAAATAAAATTAAAAAAAAAAAAACCTGAATTGCTTTATTCAATTTAATAATTTATTATAATTAATTTAATAATTTAAAATATAATATAAACATTTATATTCATTTAAACATAAATATCAAAATAAAGTCAAACTAGTAAGTAGAATAACAGTATTTCGTTGTTTTAACTTTATTAAATTCAAAATTAAAATAAATATTAAACTAACTTAAATATCAAAGTAAATAAAAGCACTAAAATATAATAAAACGTAAAGAACATTTTAATTATTTTATTATAATGAAATTCAAATATATTTTCATCTTAATTTCATTAATAAAAAGTAATAAAAGTATATTAGATTATATACATTAAAAAATGTATATGTATATGCATATGAGATGAGCTATTCGATACCCCTTGACATCTGCTACATCCAGATCTTGCAGCTTTATTATGTCCTGAATATGTCAAGGAACTAACAGCTCCCACTGATGTGGGCAGAGCACAGTTCATACAGGAGACGAGGGGAACGTACAATGCCAGCACTAATTCATTTTAGAGGACGCATGCTTTTGGCGGTGAGTGCCAGGGAAGCCTCTTTAATGTTTGTCCAGAAAGAGATATCTGCTCCAATCACAGACTAAATATCCACAAGGCATGATGACAGACCACCAATAGCTATGTTTGCAACTACAGATATATTTACATGAGTGTGGCTAATGTAGTTTTCGGTTGAGATTAAAAATTATATAATAAATCACATTAAATAGGGCACTGCAGAAGTCTCTATATTGATAAGAGAAGCTCTCAGATGTAAAAACAGCTGCAGAGGTAGAGCGTCTCCACAGCAACACATAGATAATTACACCAGAAAAGTCAGTCGAATTAAAATATTGGGTGGGTTTAGACTCACAATAATAAAATATAATAAAAATTGCCTGCATAAAGATTGAATAATTACATTTTTATTCATCAAAATTAATTTAATTACATAAAATAATCCATTTTAATTAAAAAAATACTAAATATAATAAGAATGCAATCAATAAATAATGTAGGTATAATTTTTTATTACTCAAAATGACATTTAATCTAAATAATCCTATGAGATCTAAATATAAAAAAATTTATCTGTATAAAAACTGTTACCAGTTACCAGTTTAATCTAAAATATTAAAATCCAGATATAAAATATATATTAAAGAAAACTTAATTATCAAAATAAAGAAAAATACAAAAAAAATGGCAATCAATAAATAACTTTTTTATTTTTTATACATTTTTATTACTCAAAATGACATTTAATCTAACTAATCCTTAAAGATCTAATAAAATATCAATCTTAACTTTGATTATTGATTATTATTGATTAACTTAAAAATATTATTGCCAAAATAAATAAAAAACTTTACAGAAAATTAAAAATATTAATTAATGTAATGTAAAAACAAAATGAATATAAACTATATGATATAAACTATGCAAAACCTAAATATCAAAATAAATACTAAACCGAATTTTAAAAACTAGATAAATATATAAAAACTAACAATAACTAATTTTATTACACAACATTTCTTTCAATTACATTTTAATCTTATTTATTAAACATTTTATATAATGTAGTAAATAAATATATACATGATAATACGGCATAATATTTAATACTTATAATGATAATAAATTATATCTAAATAAATAGAAATATATACTATAAAATAATATCAATAAATAGAATAGAAATAGTTTCTAATTGATTTATATTATATTAGATGATCTATACAAAAAATAAATAAATGGCTGATATCCAAATTCTCAAAAATATTTATAATACTTTAATATGTAAAATAATAAATGTAAAATATATATATATATATATATATAGACACACACACGCACAGTTGGTATGGAAAGTATTCAGACCCCCTTAAATGTTTCACTCTTTGTTAAATTGCAGCCATTTGCTAAAATCATTTAAGATCATTTTTATTCCTCATCAATGGATGGTAAACGTAGATGGACAGCCAATTTTAGGTCTCTCCAGAGATGCTCAATTGGGTTAAAGTCCGGGCTCTGGCTGGGCTGTTCAAGAACAGTCACAGAGTCAAACACCCCCACAGCATGATGCTGCACCAGCAAGCTTCACTGTTGGGACTGTATTGGACAGGTGATGAGCAGTGCCTGGTTTTCTCCACACATACCGCTTACAATTAACTTCAATAAGCCAAAAACTTCTATCTTGGTCTCATCAGACCAGGGAATCTTATTTCTCACCATTTTGGAGTCCATCAGGTGTTTTTTTTAGCAAACTCCATGCAGGCTTTCATGTATCCTGCACTGAGGAGAGGCTTCTGTCGGGCCACTCTGCCGTAAAGCCCCGACTGGTGGAGGTCTGCAGTGATGCTTGACTTTCTACAACTTTCTCCCATCTCCTGACTGAATCTCTGGAGCTCAGCCACAGTGATCTTTGGGTTCTTCTTTACCTCTCTCACCAAGGCTCTTCTCCCCCGATAGCTTAGTTTGGCCGGACGTCCAGCTCTAGGAAGAGTTTTGGTCATTCCATAACAAAGAGTGAAAAATTTAAGGGGGTCTGAATACTTTCCATATCCACTGTATGTATATATATATATATATATATATATATATTACAAATGTTCGATATGTTTTAAAATCTGCTACATCCAGATCTTCCAGCTTTATTATGTCCTGAACATGCCAAGGTATTATAAAATGAAACTAAACTAACATGAATCAAATGAAAGGTTTTAAATACAGTGACATGCAATAAAGTCACAAGAGAAAAAGCTTTTCTTTCTACACTGACAGGGATGAAGGCTCAGAAAGTGCTCAAGGCACATACATGGACACAGATGCTTCCAGTGAGGTGAACCTGGAAGAGCATCTTCTAAATTGCTGGAGGTTGACTTCTCTGCATGCATTGCAGATTCAACAGACAAAGAGAACTATCCAATCAGAACACACAACTAACAAATGGAATAAGTCATCTTTTACAAGCGCAGCCAAAGCTTTCCCTGCTAAGGATGATGGACGGTTGACTTCAGATTTAATTGGTGAGGCTGTTCGGAGGAGAAAATGAGTTTCAGAGAGCGCTTGCCTCCAGCTTCTGCAAATTAAACATCTGTGAACGATTCCTCCACTGATAATTTTATTTTCTGGCCAAAAGGGGAAGGTTCATCTTGCAGTTCAGACTAAAAGATGAAAAATAACAATTACCATGATAAACTTTCTAAATATTTAAATATTTAATTTATATATTTAAAGATCTCACTGCACAGAAGAGTGGTTAAGAGAGTTATTTAAAGGAATTCAAACTCTGTTAAATTTCGGTCATTGATGTGCTCTGATGTGACCGTTTCCATCTGAAGCCTGATTTACTTTCACAAACAGCCTCACAAATAATGTCTCTGGTGAAGCAATGATGGGTTAAGGCATCAAAAAACTTGGGGGCCAATAAGTGATACCAATCTTCATGCCACAGAAATCAAGCGTCTCTAGGCTCACAATACACACCGCACAAGAATGATATTAAACCTCATGCTGAGTACAATACTGCAGACTTGTGAAGTGGCCATCAGAACAAAATCATATTATCTATTAATGTAATATAGCATATAGCTCCACGAACCACATTTCTGCTACTGTTCAGGAAAACAGGTATCACCTGGGAGAACAAAATATGGTAATAATCTTGTTTTTGCTGGTTAAACTGGACAAAACTGAAAGCAAATTACATTTAAAACTATTATTTGTATTGTTTTTATTACTTACACATGAAAGTTTATTATATTTAAACTTAAAATTATACTAAATTGCTATAGGTTGTTACTATTACTATTTTACCATTAATACATAAACAGTAACAGCATTAATAATAATAATATCATACATTTTTAACAACTTTAATAACATCAATTTAAATTTTAATTAATAATGGGAATTTTTTTGTTTATTATTTTTATCAATATATTAATTCAACATATTTACACAAAAATAATATTAACACTTTCTCACAAATTTTCCAATTTCCTTAACAACAATTCTAATTATTTGTAATTATTCATCATTATTATTCACTTGCGAAAGAGGTAGCATAAACGTATTTTAAAACTTGTTTGCTTTTCCCCATTTTTATTATTATTATTAATAATAATAATAATAATATCATTAATAATCAACAATATTACTATTACTATTATTACTACTATTAATAAATCATGATTTATTATTATTTATTAGTAGTACCCATGATAACATTTCTGTGTTTATTTAAATATTTTATTATTGGTATTTTATCAAACCCATGGTTATTATTAATAATAATACAATAAAAATTTGTATCAAATTGTTCAAATTAAATAAAATGTAATTATGCAAGGATAAATGCTGCACTGGTCAGATTTAGTGTGTGGCAGTTCTGTCAACCGGCCCGAACCATCCTTAGTGTCTTTTCTATCATTTTTAAAGGTTTTTCACATGCATTTTTTTTCGACCTAAAAAAAAAAAACTGGTTTCTAGATCCACCTACACAGAGTCTGCCACCATCATGTGTTTGTGGCCACACATTAACACCTGAGCAGGTTGTCTATGAAAGCAGAAACATACTGCTACTAAAAGCACAGAAGCCTTGGTTCACCTCAAAGCCTGAGCTGAATGCAAAATTTCCCCGAATGCGAGTCGGGCTCCACGAAACCTCTCTGAGGACGCTTGAGCTGAACTGGTTTCCATGTAGATGGCTAATTACTCTCAACCCAATCCAGCCCCTATGAGATCCTATTTTCTGCCCAGCGCACTTCAAAGCGGTTCGGAAAAGAGTGGGAAAATTGACAGGCATGCTGTGAATCAATGAACATTTATCTGCTCTTTGTCCTCTATCAATGCTTCTAGTCAGAACAACTATTCTTATTTTCTGTGCGACCTGTGGGTTTTTTTTTTTTTAATGTTTGGAAATTTTCAAAAGAACAAACTGTTTTGGCTCTCTAAATCTCTTAGTCACAGACGCACTGACTTCTGACCAAGTGATGCTGTGAAAGAACTAGTTTTCAGATTGCTCTAAATGCCAAATCATAAAACCATCAAGTTTTGTCCTTGCTTACGCTGAAAGCATGACAAAATGTTTTCTGTGCACATGAAACACCTCGACAGAACCTCTTCCCTATTGACTGCTGTCTGAAGATGAGGAATGTTCTCTAAATAAGATATTACTCTGTGGGCACAGAGATCTCCTCAGACAACGTTCGAAATGAGTCCCAATTATATCTGCTTCTGAACCAAACAGCCAGAGGTAAACAAAACTCTTGCAACTACACAAACACACTCAGATTCAACTGCATGCAGAAATCTGATCTGTGCCAATTTACCTAGTAATGACAGAATTAACATTTTTAGTTAAACTATTTATACAAATATAAAATACAAAAAGACAGAACCATATTAATAATAATAACAATGGATGCAAGTGAATTCCCAGCAGTGAATTCCCAGCAGGGGAAGAGTGCCATCTTTGGGTAATGATAGAGTGAATCTGCCTTACCGCACTCTCAACACTGTTCCCAATGCAAGGAACTAAATAAAGAGTATATCAATTTAAAGCTGAATTGTGCATGAAGAAAAAACCTTAATGCCACTCTAGTTGAAACAAGCTAGTAAAACTCTGTTTGTTTCCGAATTCTGCCCAGACTGGCATAGCAACAGTGGCTCAGCCAATGGGGGCGGAGTCTTTGGTTTGTCTGACCAATGACAGACAGAGGCAGTGCTCTGAAAACCTTCTTGAGAACAGTCATTATATTTTGCTTCATTCAGCACTGGCGCAAAAATAACAGAGAAGGCAAGATGCTATGAATTGAATAATTTAGTAACTTTTTAATGAATTCTTTGAAGGTTTTCTATGTTATTAATTCATGTTAAACTCTCTGATCAGGATACGGGCCAACAGAGTAATGTTTTAAGTGTGATAAACATCCTGTGGCGGCATTTTAATCATACACAAGTCCCTCAGTTTCACAATATCAAAACCTTATTTGAACAGCTAACGGCAGTGAGCACATATACTGGTCTATCAAACATACAAAGCCAAAGAGCACAGCAGGATGTGTGTTTGATCGAGAAGTTGGACGAAATAAACGCTTTCTTTCCCCCTGGTGCTTCAAAATACAGAAAAATACATAAAAGCCAAGAGAAGTTACCTAACCAAAGTTTAGATGATAGCCTCCGCAGGGCATGCGTCAAAAGGCTCTTGGTGTTGAGCACCACATTAAAGTGTATCAGACGATTGCGTTCATACCAATTACTCACGATGACAGTAACCCTTAAAACAGAGTGGGCTCATTATCCCGAGGAGGATTCCACTTGAGTTAGTGTACTCAGGGCAGCTGGGTTTAGGGTCAAGGAGATCTGTGGCAGATTAGAAGGGGACCAAAATGGTCCAATTAGCAATTTTGAACGCTACAGATGTCTTTATCTGGATGGAGAACATCTCAGTGGCAATTTTCAGAATGAATGTGCTATTTTTCCCCAAGGATTTGAAAACCAGAGTGAACGTTGAGGATTCAGTATGACATCTGTGAAACAGCAGAGATCTGCAGGTGCAACCATTTGACATCAACACAATGTTCTGTCACATATCTTTCAAATTTCAACTAATAGACTGACTTTAAGACATTTTGGACCATTTTAAAGGATTTCACCAGAGCTGATGTACAAAAATGTAGATTTATGCTATAACTGCATCAATTTCAGTTGACACAAGTCCTTAATTATTAATTATACCGATAACCGATAATTTAGGCTTTTATTTTGAGAAGGCTGAAGATTACAGTCAATATTTTTATTAAATTATTAATAACAAAGTGAACTATATAAAATAATGTGCAATACAAAAATATTTTGTAAATATTACATTTTTATTATTATTATATTTTTTTTATTTATTAAAGTATTAGCATCATTAAAGGTGAATATTAAAGAAAAAATAGAATTGCATGTAAAGATTGAAACAATTTAAAGATCCCTTATTAATCCGTAATTAATTAATAATCAAATTTTTCTAAATATGCACCGATATTTAACAATTTATGCACCGATATTTAACAATTTATAATATATAACAAATATAAGCTATTTCATCTAAATAAACTAAAACTAAAATCAGTAATTTTAAATGCTACAAGGTTGCCATTGTTGCCATTTTTTTTTTATAAAGATGACTTAAAGACTTTAAGAGATATTAGAAGATGGCCACATCATTTGATACCAATAAATAAATTAAAAAAAAAATCGAATATTACCTGGTAACTGATATGCATCGCTAACTGTAAAGCACCCCTACATAATACAATATACACAAAAAAGTTTTTTTTTTTTTTTTTCATTCACTTGGTTTCTACAGTGTTGTGGCTCCACCCACAGCGAAAATGCAGTTTAAACGTGGCTACTCACAGAACTGACACAATGTCCCCTCGGTGTACTTGGTAGTTCCTCACACTCCAGCGGTTGAGCAGCACAACATCAGGTGACGACTCTCCATCTGGGTTTAAAGACGGCTGGGAAAGATTCAAACCACATGAGTCAACATGCTTCAGAAATCCTAGACTCTGGAAAAGTTAGAAAACGCTTTCAGTTTTATCTGTTTTTCTTTTTGGTCTGTGATTTACTGCTTTACTCCTCCATACCACACAAACTTCCCAAACTACTAAGCCAACTCCAAGAATAAACTCAGCAACTTTGCTTTAACTCTGTTCTGGAAAAGAGCCTCTGTTCTTCATTGAGTCTTTCGCCTTTCGACATCCTAAGGGTAAAAAAATAACATCTACAAGTTAACTTCAAAACTGAATTTTTTTTAGACTATTTGTTTTTCTCTTAACTCTTTTGTGGTGGTATATCAAACAACTTGTGTGTGACGAACCTTCTCAAGCATGCAAGTCGTTGACTGACTTGATACACGGGCCTCCAATGAATCATTAAGGAAGATCTCGATGAGCCATTTCACGCTTGCTGGGATAATTGACAGAAATATCTCTTATCTGTCCTTCTAAAATAAATATCCCGACGAGCGTTCCCGCCTAGAGAATTTATCTGTCACAGCTGGGCGCTCTATCTTTTTTATTCAGACACATTTTCTCATTCTGCAGTGGCGTCAGCTTTCAGCATTGTCCATGGAGTGACTTATTTGGATTCAAAGGCCGTGGATGAACCGGGAAAAGCCATTAGCAAATATATAACACTTTAAGCCAAGACAGAAAACTGGACTCCAATAGGAAAACAACAACATCGCTTTGGTTAGTTAGTGTTCATTAGGTACATAATGAACCATTACCTCTGTTTGGAGAGGAAATGAGCATGGTGTTTTCAGACAGTTTTCTCTCATTATTAGAGGTGCCTCTCACCATGGTCTTAGTGCTATTAGTGTAATGTTTAGCAAACTTAGCTTGATTAAGCCTTAATGCGATGTCCTAACTTAAGTAAAAGGTTATTAATGTTAATTATCAAGATATAACCCGAATTTCCAAAAGATTATACATATATATATATATTAAATTGCATCCAAAATAAAAGGGTTTGTTTACACGACATGTGTGTGTAATGTATATATTTAAGATGTATTTATAAATACACACAGATACATGCATATATTTAAGATAATAATAGTTTATATTTATATATTAAATGTTTATAAATAATAAATAATAAATAAACAGCACACACACACATATAAATATATATTATGTAAACAAAATCCTTTATTTTGGATGCAATTATTCGCAATAAAT